>JADRCD010223940.1:8799-27364 GCA_019843815.1 Montemys delectorum | reverse complement strand
AGCTTTTTTCCTGGAACTCCTCCTTCACATCCTCTCCTTTGCGGGCGGTTTTTGGTCTTTTAGCTCAAGACCCTTTCTGTCCACAGGGCCCGCCTCCCTCACAGCCTCACCCAATCAGAGCTCAGGCAGGAAGTTGACCAGACCTAGTAGCATTCAACTTCCCGGGGCATAGCTCCACCTCCACCACGTGACTCTATCCGCCCTGTCCATCTCTCTTGAAGGTGGGCTCCCGGGGTGCCCCGCCCCTCGCTCGCTGATTGGTCGCTGTTTGCTCGGTCTCCTGGGTGACGAGAACGCGGTAGCGGGGCCGGGGAGTTCTGTTGCGCTTGCGCACTTACAAGATCGGGGTTGTCGCTGGAGCCTTGAAATGAAGGTAAATAACTTACAAATGCCAACGAGTTGAGAAGACGCGGCCGCCTCTGTATTTCCTCAGCTCTCGGAGCGCGACTCTGAGGAATTTGTGTTCCCGTCCCTCCGCGGAAGTGCTGAGGAGTGGGGGAATGCGCCCCGGGAGCGGGCGGGAGGGGATTATGGGCTTGTAGAGATGCAGGGAAAGGAACCTCGGGAGAGCGGGCTGAGGGAGGCCTGTGCCCTCTGGAATCCCGTAGAAGCCTGATCTGAGTTTGCCTGAACCTCTCAGCGCCGGGAACGGGTCGCTGTGGAGCTATCGATATGGCGAGCTGTCTCATTTCTTGTAGCTTAATCCTGGGCAAACCAAGCCACCGGCCCAGAGCCTTGGGGAGAATAAAAAGTCTCTAGAACAGTAATCAAGAACGACTTGGCCTGTGACCTGTCCCGTGTGCAGAGCCCTGGTCGGTAGAACACACGATGGAGAAATCTGCACACCTGTGTGCGTCCTCCACGACACGCAGGTTTCCTGATTGGGTTTGTTGTGAATTCCACAGGGGCAGCTGCTTCACTCCTGTGATTTACCTCAGAAGTACCTACCCCACACTGCTCTGGCAAAGAAATAGAAACCCCGAATTTAAAATGGTTTTAGCTTTCCTAAAGCTTCACTGTGGCTCCTGTGTGTCCGTTGGAATTGGCAGATAACTTTGCATGCTTCACTTCAGAAGGGTGATTGACTTTCCAGTGTGGTGTGTCAAAAAGGAGTAAATACTATTCACAGTTTAGACTCCTCTGCTTAAAGAGGTACAGTGACTTGCAACAAGCAAAACTTTTTGGTTCTGTGGTTGGAAAGCTGTAACTTTTATCTCTGAGTTGTACCTAGAGCAGCTATAACTCTGTGGAAGAAAACTAACCTGTGTAAGATCACAGCCCAAGACAGATCTGCCATGAAAGCCGTGAAAGGAATAAAGTCAGGTTTAAGGACGATGTATTCCCACAGTTGCAGAAGTAAGATGCTCTTGAATATGTGAGTGTACATACTGGACAAAACCTGTGTGTGCTTGGGATCATAGCTCACCTCTACTTTAAGTTGTGATTCCAGGGACACTGGCTTTCAGGAGATGGGCACAAAATATGTTCAGATACATTGGAGGAGTTGTGTTGCCACTCAGATCCAAGTCTTCAGCCACAGTGCATCTACCTAGATAAGGGTGTGCTTGGTTAATCTACCATATTTAAATCTAATATTTTTTCATCTAGGGTCCTGTTCCTGGGTAGTCTAGAATGTAGCAGTCTGATATAAGACTAATATAAGTCAATGAAATTTCAAGTTTTTAACATATAGCAACAATAAAATTGTTAAAGAATCAGATAAAATTGTGGTAATACATTTTGTTTTGCCAAGTATCTCCAAAATTTATATCAGTATCTAACAGAAAAATTATCAATGAAGCCAGCATTCGTTGGTATCAATGAATCAGCCCACACCCTTAATCTAAGCACTCTGGAGCTAGAGGCAGATGGATCTCTGTGAATTTGAGCTTAGTCCTGTCTACATAGTGAGTTCCAGGACAGCCAGGGCTATATAAAGAGACCCTATCTGAAAACAAACAAACAAACAAATTATCCATGTTATCATTTGTGTTTCTAATTGTCTTTAAAATCTGGCATATATTTTATGGTTACAACTAATGAAAATATAAGAGCCTCAGTAGATTGAATCAATGTAAAGGTTTCCCAAGTGATATATTGCCCAGAAAATATGCAATGTAAATATGTGATAAAGAAATAGGCTTAAGTAGTGAGTAAGAGAAGGTAATTTTAAATGGACTGTAAGCATCTTAGGTCTATCCAAGCTTTCTAAATAGTAATTTTGTTCAATTTAACCCCCTAATCTGTGTCACACTTAATAAATTCATGTTTAAATTCTTTCAGCATTCATAAAGCACTGTGACTTTTTTTTTTAATAAAGTTAATAACTGAAGACATTTAAAAGCATATACCTTTAACACCAGCACCAGGAGACAAAGGCAGGCGGATCTTTATGGGTTTGAAACCAGCCTGCTGTAAATAGTCCCAGCCAAAGCTATATTGAGACTCTAGCTCAAACCATTCAAACAAAAGTACAAAAAAAGTCCTATGATAATCTTTTACCTTGAAGTCTGTTCTAGTTTCATTTTTGTTGCTGTGATAAAGTTACCTGACAAAAACAACTTAGGGGAGCAGGTTTATTTCGGTTTACAGTTCCAGATTATAGTCCATCAAGCAAGGGAGGCACAACGGGAGGTGCTTAAAGGAGCTAGTCACATGACACCCTCAGTCAAACATACAGAGAAATCAGTGCATGCATTCCTGCTTGCTTATCTTCAGATCAGTTCTCTTGTATAATTCAGGACCCACTGCCTTGGAAAGGGTGCCTCCCACAGTAGATCTTCCCACTTCAAGTAACTTAAGATAGGGCACCCCAGTGTAGAAAATCCCTCATTGACCTTCTCTTCCCAGATGCTTCCAGGTTTTGTCAACAGTTAAAGCTAACCATCACAAAGTCCATTCTGCTGCACCAACTACTTAACGTTTGATTGATGTTGGTTTGGTTTTGTTCAGTCGCTGTTTATTTGTTTGTTTGTTTGTTTGTTTTGAAACAGGGTCTCACTCTGTGTCCCTGGCTGGCCTGTAACTCACTGTGTAAACCAGGCTGCCCTTGATCTCACAGATCTGTCAAGTACAGGGATTAAAGATGTAAGCCACTATGCCTGGCTCACACTGTTATTTATTTATTTATTTTTGAATAAACATCACCATTCATTCTGCATCCTGCATATCTGCATGATTAAACTTTGACATATTTTCTGACCAACACACTATTTTTTAAAAAACGTAAAACTTGTGTTTATTTGTTTATTTAATTTTTAGCGCGTTTTCTCCCTGCTAGAAAAGACTTGGCTTGGTGCTCCAATACAATTTGCCTGGCAAAAATCATCGGGAAACTACCTTGCAGTAACAGGGTAAGAAAAGAGTGGCTGTTTGAAAGAGTGGCTGTGTGTGTGCATGTATCCACACCTAACCTATGCCCACACTGTCTCTTCCGTGTAAATTCTTGTGTGATCGATTGAAGTAGAGAGAAATATTCACTCCCATTAATATCACAGTTTAAAGAGCCCTTTCCTCAGTCATAACTTTTTTAAAATACAAATTATAAAACTACCTTGGGAGAACACTGACGTCAACTGAGGTAGAGCCTAATTTTTAAATGCATGGATAAATAAGAGCAATATTGAAATAACTTTTTTTTTTATTCTTTTTGCTTTCAGAGCTGATTATATTGTTAAAATCTTTGATCGCCATGGCCAAAAAAGAAGTGAAATTAGCTTGCCTGGGTGAGTACAGGGTTGGATTGAAAACTTCAAGCTTTGTTGCCTAAAAGATTTCAAAAAGAAAAAATTACTGTCTTAAAATTAAATCATATTGGGGTTGGGGCTCGCCAGAGGACTGGGTTCAATCCCCAGCACCCACATGGCAGCTCCCAACTGTTTGTAACTGCAGCTTCCAACTGTCAGTAACTCCGAGACCTGGCATCTTCACCCAGACATACATACAGGCAAAATACCTGTACATAAAATAAAAATTAAACCAAAATTTACAGCCCCTTCTCCTGTTTTTGTTTTCTCTAACTATAAAAAGGATTACTTTCTTTAGGCCAAAGTTAGTAAAGTGTGTGTGTGGCATTTGAGTGAGAGTTTATATCTATATACATAAATATTCCCAGGGAAGCTTTATGTCAGTATGATAAGTGAGTCCAAAATAAGGTTTCTCTGGGAGTGGGGAGATGGCTCAGTGGTTAAAAGCACTGACTGCTCTTCTGGAGGTCCTGAGTTCAAATCCCAGCAACCACATGGAGGCTCACAACCATTCGTAATGAGATCTGACGCCCTCTTCTGGCATGTCTGAAGACAGCTACAGTGTACTTACATATAATAAATAAATCTTTAAAAAAAAAAAAAGTTCTCTCTTTAAAATATCCAGTCTTTTTAAAAATGCAAAGTCTCATAAAAACTAATTTCTCTCCATTGTGGTTGTCTATAAAATCAAAAAATAAGTTACTTTTTGCTTCAGGAGGGCACAACCAGGGCACAAAGTCAAAGAAAAGGAAGACCAAACTCCAACCATAAATAACTCCATGTCCTGTTGTCCTGTCCATTCATGGTCTGCTGGGCTCCTCCAAAGGCCCTGGGTCACTTCTCTGGCCCCTCCCTCTGAAGCACACACAGCTTGTCTTCTAAGCTCAGCCAGGGTCCACTCCACTGCTGCTGCTTTTCTTGGTGTGCATCCCATGGTACTGGCATCTCCAAAATGCTGGGGTCTCTGCTGTAACTGGGCTGCATTCTCACCAGTAGCCTCTCCGGGGCTCTCGTCATGGTACCAAGCCTCAGCCTCTCATAACCCCTTCAGTCCTGGGCCTTCAACAGCTCCTGAGGCTGCAACTCCACCAAAGGCCTCTTCTGGCTTCTCACAAGGCCAAGCCTTAGCTGCTCTCCATGACTCCTTCATACCTTCAAAATCAGTGCTACCTGGTGACTCTTAGATTGCCAAGTTCTGCTGCCAACATGAAGTACAACCTTAGCTGCCTCTGGAACACAGCTTCTGTGTGCTGAGGAATCACTTCCAGAAGATTGTGCCTCAGTGATGCTGGTCTCTTCTAAATCACCGCTAATCTCTCAGCTTCAGCTAAACCAGCATTGATTATCCCTGCAAAGCAAAGGGCTCACTTTAGTTAGTTGCAGCTGACTCAAGCCTCAGCTAAGCTTGACTCGGAATGTGCATTGGCCCAAATAAAGTTCTTGACTCTCAAACTTCCCTCTGGAACTGCAGAAGCCAGGCCTTCATCCTCTGTATTTCTTTTAAAATTCTTTTTTTTTTTTTTTTGGTTTCTCGAGACAAGGTTTCTCTGTATAACCCTGGCTGTCCTGGTCCCGGAACAGACCAAGCTGGCCTCGAACTCAGAAATCTGCCTGCCTCTGCCTCCCAAGTGCTGGGATTAAAGGTGTGCGCCACCACTGCCCGGCTTCTTTTAAAATTCTTATCTTCCACACTCCCACAGAACACCTCACCAAGCTTTGAACACCCAATGGCTTTTCTAGACCAAAGTTCCAAAGTCCTTCCACAGTCCTCTCCAAAACAGCATAGTCTGTCACAACAGTACCTCACTGTCCCTCCACCAACTTAGGGCTCATTAGGGTTTCTATTGCTATGATAAAACACCATGACCAAAAAGCAAGTTGGGGAGGAAAGGGTTTATTTGGCTTATGCCTCTCCATCATAGGCCGCCATAGAAGGAAGTTGTAGACCGTGGGTGTTTGTTTCCTCTTCCTGGCTTTTGAGACGTGGATAGTAATGGTGTTCTCTTTTCCCAAAGCACCTGTGTTGCCATGGACTGGGATAAAGATGGTGATATCCTGGCCGTGATTGCAGAGAAGTCCAGTTGCATTTACCTGTGGGATGCCAACACAAATAAAACCAGCCAGCTGGACAACGGCATGAGGTGAGGATGCCTTTGGTGTTGTTTAAGGAGTGATCTTGGCACTTCTGTCCTTTTATATTATTTTTATTAATGGCAGTAGTTGTACTTTTACTGGGATATAATATGGTGTTTTTAACAGTCGCATGCATTGTGTACTGGTCAGATCTGTGTGTTTAGCCCAAAAGTAACTTTGTAGTTATTTTTAAATTTTTCACTGAGCAATGTTACTGTTTGTCGCCTTCCAATTATTTTTGAAGTTTGCACTCAGAAATGTCTGTCCTCTTAATCCTGAGAATGTGTACTGTTTTGATTTTGGAGACATTTCAAATGTCTCCAAATGATGAGGTCCCCCCCCTTTTTTTAAAGTTGTCTTTTTGGTGTTCTGTTTCATTTTGAGACAGGGTCTCATGATATAGCTAGCCCATGATGTAGGACTTGGTATGTCTTCTTTAATTGAGGCTAGACAAGGCAGCCCAGTTAGAGGAAAGGGATCCAAAGGCAGGCAACAGAGTCAGAAACAGCTCCTGCTTCTTCTGTTAGGGGTCCCACATGAAGATCAAGCTGTACATCTGTTACATATGTTCAGGGGGCCTATGTCCATCCCATGCATGCTCTCTGGTTGGTGGTTCAGTCTCTGTGAGCACCTATGGGCCCAGGTTAGTTGATTCTGTAGATTTTCTTGTGGCATCTTTGTCTTCTCTGGCTCCTTCAATCTTTCCTCCTCTACTTCCACAAAATCCCTTGAGCTCCACCTCGTGTTTGGCTGAAGGTCTCTGCATCTGTTTCCATCAGCTGCTGGGTGAAGCCTCTCAGGAGACAGTTATGCTAGGCTCCTGTCTGCAGTTATAGCAGAATATAATTAATAGCATCAGGGGTGGGACTCTCTCTCATGCTCAAGTGGACTGATCATTGGTTGATCATTCCCTCAAGTTCTGCTCCTCTTTATTCCTACCCATCTTGTAGACAAGACAAATTGTAGATCTAAGGTTTTTATGGCTGGGTTGATGTTCCCAACCCTCCATTGGAAGTCTTACCTGGTTACAGGAGGTGACTGTTTCAGGCTCCATATCCCACATTGCTAGGAGTCTTAGCTAGGGTCAGCTTCCTAGGTTCCTGGGAGTTTCCATTGTCCTAGGTTTCTGGTTCATCCCAGCAGTGCCTCCCACCTCCCACTGATTTCAGTCCCCTTCCCCAGCTTTCCCTCTCCATCCTCACCACGCTCCTTTGGGTCTGTGGATTTTAGCGTGGTTGTCCTGTACTTTCTGACTAATAGCCTCTGCTAAGTGAGTACATACCATGTTTGTCTTTCTGGGTCAGGGTTACCTCACTCAGGATAATCTTTCCTAGTTCCATCCATTTGCCTGAAAAGTTCATGATGTCCTTGTTTTTCATAGCTGAGTAATATTTTATTGTGTAATGTATCTTTGTTCTTTGGTTGAAGGACATCTAGATTGTTTCTAGTTTCTGGCTATAATGCATAAAGCTACTATGAATATAGTTGAGCAAGTATCCTTGTGTTATGGTGGAGTATCTTTTGAACTGTGTCTTGAAGTAGAACTTTTCCTGTTTCCTGAGAAACTACCAAATTGATTTCCAAAGTGGCTATACAAGTTTGCCCTCCAACCAGTAATGGAGGAGTGTTCTCCTTGTTCTGTATCCTCACCAGCATGAGCTATCACTTGAGTTTTTGATCTTAGACATTCTGATGAGTTTAAGATGGAATCTCAGAGTTGTTTAATTTGCATTTCCCTAATGACTAAGGATGTTGAACATTTCTTTAAGTGCTTCCTGGCCATTAGAGAGTCCTCTGTTGAGAATTCTCTATTTAATTCCATACCTCATTTTTAATTAAGGTTATTTGGGTTTTAAGATCTAATTTCTTGAGTTATTTATATATTTTAGATATCAACCTTCTGTCAGAAAAGATCTTTTCCCATGCTCTAGGCTGCCATTTCGTCCTATTGACAGCGTCCTTTGTCTTACAGATCATGAGGGCCCATTTATTAATTGTTGATCTTAGTGCCTGAGCTGTTAGTGTTCTGTTCAAGAAATTGTCTCTTGTGTCAGTGCATTCAAGGCTATTCCCCACTTTCTCTTCTATCAAATTTAGTGTATTGGTTTTATGATGAGGTCTTTGATCCACTTGGACATGAGTTTTGTGCAGGGTGATAGATATGGATATATTTGCATTCTACATGCAGATCCACATAGGTCGGCATCATTTGTTGAAGATGCTTTTTCTTTTCCATTGTATGATTTTGGCTTCTTTGTCAAAAATCAAGTGTCCATATATGTATGGATTTACTTCTGGTTCTTTGATTCAATTCCATTGATTAACCTATCTGCCTTTATGCCAATACCATGTGGTTTGAATTGCTATTGCTCTGTTGTACAGCTTGAAATCAGGGATGCTGATATCTCCAAAACTTCTTTTATTGTAAAGGATTTTTTTAGCTATCCTGGGTTTTTTGGTTTTCCGTATGAAGTTGACAATTGCTCTTTCAAAGTCTGTAAAGAATTGTGTTGGACTTTTGATTGGAATTGCATTGAATCTGTAGACTGCTTTGGTAAGACAACCATTTTCGCTGTTAATCCTGCCAAGCCATGAGCATGGGAGATCTTTCCATCTTCTAATATCTTCCTCAGTTTCTTCAGAGACTTGAAGTTTTTGTCATACAGACCTTTCACTTGTTTGGTCAGAGTTATAGTAAGATATTTTATATTATTTGTGGCTATTGTGAAGGGTATTATTTCCCTAATTTCTTTCTCAGACTGTTCATCATATGTATTAAGAAGCACTACTGTTTTTTTTTTTTTTTTTCGTTAATTTTGTAACCAGCCACTTTGCTGAAGGTATCTATCAGCTGTACGAGTTCTCTGATAGAATTTTTGGGGTCATTTATGTATACTATCATATCATCTGGGAATAGTTTGACTTCTTCCTTTTCAATTTGTATCCCCTTGATCTCCTTTAGTTGTCTTATTGCTCTAGCTAGAATTTCAAGTACTATATTGAATAGATACAGAGAGAGTGGACATCCTTGTTTTATTCCTGATTTTAGTGGAATTGCTTTAAGTTTCTCTCCATTTTATTTGATGTTAGCTAATGGCTTGCTATATATTGCCTTTATTGTGTTTAGATATGAAGATCCACCTTTAAACACAATGAAATCAACTATGACCTCTCCAACACTTTTATCACGAAGGGGTGTTAGATTTTGTTCAAGAGTTTTTCAACATCTAATGAGATGATCATGTGGCTTTTTTTCCTTTCAGTTTGTTTATATGGTGGGTTACATTAATGGATTTTCATTTGTTGAACCATCTCTGCATCCCTGGGATGAAGCATACTTGATGATGGATGGTAGATGATATTTTTGATATATTATTGTATTTGGTTTGCAAATATTTAATTGAGTATTTTTGTATCAATGTTCATGAGGAAAATTGGTCTGAAATTCTTTCTTTGTTGAGTCTTTGTGTTGTGCAATGTTCCTTCTGTTTCTATTTTGTAGAATAATTTGAAGAGTATTGATAATTGCTCTTCTTGGAAAGTTTGGTAGAATTATTCCCATCTGGTCCTGGGCCTTTTTTGGTTGGAAGACTTTTAATAACGTTCTATTTCGTTAAGGGTTATAGATCTTAAATCATTTGCCTGATCGTGATGTAACTTTGGTAAGTGGTATCAAGCAAACCATCTATCTCATTTAGGTTTTCCAATTTTGTGGAATACAGGTTTTTGAAGTAAGACCTACTGATTCTCTGGATCTCCTCAGTGTCTGTTGTTATGTCCCCGTCTCATTTCTGATTTGGTTAATTTGAATATTCTCTCTACCTTTTAGTTAGTTTTGCTAAGAGTTTGTCTATCTTGTTGATTTTCTCAAAAACCAGCTCTTGATTTCATTGATTCTTTGTGTTGTTCTCTTCATTTCTAATTTATTGATTTCAGCCCTGAGTTTTGATTATCTCCTGCCATCCAGTCCTCTTGGGCATGTTTGCTTCTTTTTGTTCTAGAGCTTTCAATTGTGCTTTTAAGTTGTTAGTGTGAGACCTCTCTAGTTCCTTTATGTAGGCACCTGGCACTATGAACTCTCCTCTTAGCACTGCTTTCATTGTGTCCAGTAAGTTTGGGTATGTTATGCCTTCATTTTCATTAAGTTTCTTTAATTTTTTTTTTCCTGACCAGTGATCACTGTGCAGAGAGTTGTGCAGTTTCCATGAGTTTGTAGGCTTTCTGTTGTTTCTGTTATTGTTCAAATCCAGCTTTAGTACATGGTAGCAATAAAATACAGAGAGTTATTTCATTCTTCTTGTACATGTTGACACTTGCTTTGTGACCGAGGATGTGGTCAATTTTGGAGAAGGTTCCATAAGATGCTGAGAAGAAGGTATATTCTTTTGTGTTTGGGTGAAATGTTCTGTAGATATCTGTTTAGGCTATTAGAAGGTGTAGCCCTGTTGATTCTTTGTGTTGTTCTCTTCATTTCTAATTTATTGATTTCAGCCCTGAGTTTTGATTATCTCCTGCCATCCAGTCCTCTTGGGCATGTTTGCTTCTTTTTGTTCTAGAGCTTTCAATTGTGCAGTAGGTGCGGCCTTGTTGGAGTAGGTGTGTCATCGTGGATGTGGGCTTTAAGAACACCCTAGCTGCCTGGAAGTCAGTCTTCTACTAGCAGCCTTCAGAGGAAGATGTAGAGCTCTCAGCTCCTCCTGCACCAAGCCTACCTGAATGCTGCCATGTTCTCACCTTGATGATAATGTACTGAACCTCTGAATCTGTAAGCCAGCCCCAATTAAATGTTGTCCTTATAAGAGTTGCCTTGGTCATGGTGTCTGTTCACAGCAGTAAAACCATAACTAAGGCAGGTTCAATGTGTGATTTAAGCTTTAATAATAATGTTTCATTTACAAATGTGTTGCCCTTGCATTTGGGACATAGATATTCAGAATTGAAACATCATCTTTGTTGATTTTTCCTTTGATGAGTATGAAGTGTCCTTCCCCATCTCTTTTGCTTAATTTTGGCTGTAGAATGGCTACTTTAGCTTGCTTCTTGGGTCTGTTTGCTTAGAAAATCTTTTTCCAGCACTTTGAGGTTATATCTGTCTTTGTTGCTGAGGTGTTTCTTGTATGTGCAAAATGATGGGTCTTTGTTTTCATATCCACTCTGTTAGCCTGTGTCTTTTTATTGGGGAATTGATTCCATTGATGTTGAGAGATATTAATGACCAATATTTTTAATTCCTGTTATTTTAATGTTGGTGGTGGTTGTGGTGGTGGTGGTGGTGTGTGTGTGTGTGTGTGCCTCCCTTCTTTTGGTTTTGCTGGTGTAAAATTATTTATTTCCTGTGTTTTCTTGGGTGTAGTTAGCCTCCTTGGTTTGGAGTTTTCTTTCTTTCTTTCTTTGTTTCTTTCTTTCTTTCTTTTTTAAAGATTTATTTATTTATTTATTTATTTATTTAATGTATGTGAGTACACTGTCACTATCTTCAGACACACTAGAAGAAGGCATCAGATCCCATTACAGATGGTTGTGAGCCACCATGTGGTTGCTGGGAATTGAACTCATGACCTCTGGAAGAGCAGTCAGTGCTCCTAACTGCTGAGCCATCTTTCAAGCCCCTGAGTTGGAGGGTTTGTTGTTGTTGTTGTTGTTTTAGATATTTTTTTATTTACATTTCAAATGATACCTCCTCTCCTGGTTACCCCTCCAAAAAAATATCAAAAAACAAAAACAAAAAACAAATCCTATTTCTTCCCCCCCAAGTTTTCTTACTAGTATCTTCTGTAGGGCTATATTTGTGGATAGGTGCTGTTTAACTTTAGTTTTTCATGGATTATCTTGTTTTCTATGGTGATTGAAAGTTTTGCTGGGTATAGTAGTCTAGGCTGGTATATGTGGTCTCTTAGAAACTGAAAGACATCTGCCCAGGCCCTTCTGGCTTTTAGAGTCTCTCTTTTGAGAGGTCAGGTATAATTCTGAAAGGTCTGCCTTTATATTGTATTTGGCCTTTTTCCCTTGCAGCTTTTAATATTCTTTCCTTGGTCTGTACATTTTGTGTCTTAATTTATTACGTGGTAGAAGGATTTTCTTTTCTGGTCCAGTCTATTTGGTGTTCTATAAGCTTCTTGTATGTTTATAGGCATCTTTTTCTTTAGGTTGGGAAAATTTTCTTTTATGACTCTGTTGACAATATTTTCTGGACCTTAAAGCTGGGAATCTTCCCCTTCTATTCCTATTACTCTTAGGTTTGGTCTTTTCATACTGTCACCTGTTATCACAGCTAATTTTCATATATTTTATTAGTATTTCACTTCCAAATATCATCATATGTATGACTTTTCAAATTAAATTCAGTAATTTAAATTGTATCAACTGCACACTGAATTTTTAGTGCTCTGATTCCAGGTTAGCCAAACAAAGTCTCCTCCCACTTAGCCTTTATCCTTACTCAGTGTTGTAGGAAACAGAAAAAAAAAAGTGCCTAAAAACAGTAAAACAGAAGCATGGTCTGTCTGTGGTGTTCAAAATGTAGCTACAGTGGAATCATTTAGAACAGTTGGTAATGTACAGATTGCTAGATAGCCCCATGCCCTGAGTTTCTGACTCAGTGTGTCTGTAATGAGATCTGAGAAGTGGCATTTCCAACACATCCTTGGGGTGATGTTACTGGCTCTAGGATTGAATTGTTGAGAGCTGTTGTTTTGGACCCATTGTGGGTTTTTTCTCCCAGTATATGAAGGAGCTAGTCTTCAGAGAGTTACCATTCCCATTTGTAGAGAATCATAGAAATAGCCAGCCCATGAGTCATAGAATGTGTGCAAGGACTTGGGGCTGGCAAGAAGGCCCCATGCTGATGAACTGAGTTTGATCCGACGGCCCCACGTGATGGAAGGAAAGAACCAATGCCTACAACTTCTCTTCTAGCTGTGGCGTCACAGCCACATACTCACGTCATGAATGTAATTTAAAAACTCTTAGACAAAAGTGCTCTTTCTCCCTGCTTCTGCACAGCTTTGGAATAGCAGTGGAGCAACAAACAGAAATCTTTTTCTTTTTTTAATCTTTTGGTGTATCTGGGAATTAACCCAGGGCTTTATCCAACCATATAGTGCTCTACCACTAAAATATATGCTCAGCTAAGATACACCCTTTTTAAGGTTATGAATTCCCAATGGTTCCTCCAATTTAATTTGCCATGTTATTGAAAGCTACCCTCCCCCTTGTAAAATTGTGTGTGGTGTCATTTGTATGTGTGTGTGTGTGTGTGTGTGTGTGTGTGTGTATGTGTGTATGTGTGTGTGTGTGTGTGTGTGTGTGTGTAGACCTGGGGCTGATCACTTGATCACTCTCCACCTTATTCACTGAACCCAGAGCTTACCAACATGGATAGTCTGGCCAGCTTGCTCTAGGGATCCCTTTCATGTCTTACAGGCACTGGAATTATAGGCAAGCCCGCCAGGCATTTACATAGATTCTGAAAGTTCAATCTGCTCCCTTGGCACTTGTGTACCAAGTACTTTGTCTACAAAGCCATCTTCCGCCAGGCGGTGGTAGTGCATGCCTTTAATCCCAGTGCTTGGGAGGCAGAGGCAAGTGGATTTCTGAGTTCGAGGCCAGCCTGGTCTACAGAGTGAGTTCCAGGACAGCCAGGGCTACACAGAGAAATCCTGTCTCAAAAAAACAAAAACAAGAACAAAAACAAAAAACAAACAAAAACAAAAACAACTCTTAAATTTCATGTCACCTCTCTCGAGCCAGTGGAATGTTGGAGAATGAAACCGATAATTGAGGAGGACTGAAGTCTTATGCAAGAGCCAACTTTATTCAGTTGAGTCATTCTAGAAAAGTATACAGTCACAAGGGCAAGCTGCACGAGGTGGACAGACCACACAGAGCAGACAAACCACACATTGCAAAAACATGTTTTTCCATAGAAAACATTGCAATGCAAAAACATTATTAATTGTTTCCATATAAACAAATAACAATAGCCAGTTGTAATGAATAATCTGAAGTAAATTCACTCCTATCCACTGCCCCTGGGCGGAGCTTGCAAACACATTCAAACCAGTTCTGTGTTTTGAAGAAACCAAGTTCTCAAGACTGTCTTGTTTTTCTCACCTGAAGAACTCAGAAGTCTCCTCATCCAACTCTATTCTTGGGCCATGTTCCAAGAGTTTCCATTAAAGTTTTTTACTATAATTATAGTTAAAACCACTGTTAGTAACACAAATCACCTTATAAATTTGAAGTTCTGTAATAAAGTCTACATTCATTATTGTTGTTGTTGTTGTTGATGATGATATTGTTGTTGTTTTGAGTCTACCTGCTGCCAAGACAGTCTTATTCTGCCTCCAGGTTTTCTTTTAAATTTTTTATTTATCTATATTGTATGTAAATTTTACCTCCTATGTATGGTCATGCCAGCATGTATGACTGTGAACCACATGTATTCCTGGTGCCTTCAGAGGCCAGAAGAGGGTATCCAGAACTGGTGTTACAGACAGCCGTAAGCTACCATGTGGGTGGTGCTGGTAATCAAACATGGGTCCAACTAGTGTTCTTAGCTTCTGAGCCACCTCTCTGCCACCTCCAAAATTCTTTTAGCATGTAGTCTTCATCTAAAAACCATAAGCCATGTGAGTTTTTTCTTGAGACAGAATCTTACTATGTAGCCATGGCTGGCCTTGGGTTCACAGAGATCTGCCTGCCTCTGCCTCCTGAGTGCTGGGATTACAGCTAAAAACTCATGAGCTATAATGTTGCACTTCGGCTTCTATGCAGAAGTTAAAGTTGTACATGAAATATTTCTTAGAGGATTCTTAAGGGTTTATGATTGTGTATTGTTCTGTAATATATATCTTAATGTTACAGGGATCAAATGTCTTTCCTTCTTTGGTCAAAAATTGGAAGTTTCCTGGCTGTTGGGACCATTAAAGGAAATTTGCTCATTTATAATCATCAGACATCTCGAAAGATTCCTGTTCTTGGTAGGTTCTGCCTAGAAACACTGCACATTTGTGATGTTTTTCTGACAGTCTGTTCCATTGTCTCAGATTTCCCTGAGATGGCACGAAAAATGTGTAGAGAAAGGTTTCCCTGGCCCATCTTAGATGCTGTCCAAGAAGATTCCCTCCCCTGCTTGCTAAGATTTCCTGAAGTATATAAGACAGACTGAGTTAAGGTGAGCCTGTGTCTTTGGCCATCAGGACATTAATGGTACCTATTTTTCCTCTCACACCCAGGTTGTATCTCTAGACATGGAATAGCTCATATGCGTATCAACACCTATAGACCCCACATGTTGGTTAATTTTAGTCGGTGTGACTGTATTATACCATATACTAACTTTAATCGACATAGTAAGGGAACCAAAAGGTTCAGTGACTGCTTACATAGGGGATATCCACGTACCTGATCCTTACCCCACCTGGTCTCCAAACACCAGTTGACTGCAGACTTTGGAATGTGAGTAGTTTTCCCATTTGACCTTGCATGGAGTGCTCTGGCTCCTCCCTCCTCTGTTCACTTGGCCTTGGCCCCTTGCTTACCCTAGAAGATTGAACAGGGCTAACTGCATGCAGGTGGCCAGAAGAGCATCCTGGCCACTAAGGGAGGCAGCAAACGCTGGAGATAGCGGCACCTACAGGACACTTGAGGAACTGCTTTCCAGTAAGAGCATAGCGTCATTTCAAATTATTTTCACATGTCTTTAGTATTCTTTTAATTTTTAATGATGAGAGATAAATAGAAGCATCATCAATCTATTAGAAAGACTAAACTAAAATTTTCTCCCAGTTACAAAAATCAGCTTTTTAAATTGTCTGTATGATTCCTGCAGGCATTTTGTTTCCCCCTTTACCTCCAGTACATTTATAAGCCCCGGAGATTTGGACACTGGATGTATATGGAAATAGTATATCAGAGTATAATCATTCTCATATCAGGCTGTCATATGAACATAATGTTATGTGTAATCTGTATCTAATATAAATATGATTCTGCCACATATTTTTTTTTTGAGACAGGGTTTTTCTCTTCACCCTGGCTGTCCTAAAACTCTCTCTGTAGACCAGGGTAGCCTAGAACTCAGAGATTTTCCTGCCTTTGCCTCCCAAATGCTGGGATTAAAGGTATGTGCCACCATTGCCCAGTGCCATATTTTTACTTAATAATCATATAAAAACATACCTGAAAAGACTAGAATTAATTGCCTATCTTAGGCCTTTTAGATAAATATATTGTTACCTCTCTCATACTTGTTTAAGATTCTTGGCTCAGCTCTGTTTCCTTTTAACCTTTTAAAAAAAAGATTTGTTTTTATTATTTTAAACTATGTTTAGGTATCGGTATTCATGAGTCCAGGTGCTGTGGAGGCCAGAGGTTTTGAATCCACCGGAGCTGAAGTTACAGATGCTGTAAACTACCTGCTCTGGGTGCTGGGAACTGAAGTTGGGTCCTCTGGGAAAAGAGCAAATGCCCTTAAACCCTGGGCTATCTCTCCAGCCCCTTGTCTTAACTTTTCTTAAAGTCGGGTCATCCCACACTTGGATACTTGACCCACCAGCACTATATCGTAACCAAATATGCATTTCATGTTGTACTGATCTGGGCCTTGGAGTTCGACAAGATGCTGGTGTTTCTTGCTGTGCAGCGTCCTGATGTGCACACACATTAGTCATGACAGTTCCTCTTTCGGTCACCGGAGTGCCCGGAAGTGCTGGGTCATCACCCCTAAGTTCATGTTAGCTGTTGTTACTGCTGCTATGCTTAGCCTGAGTTTGAGCACTGTGACAGGACACAGAAAGGAAAAAGGAAGTTTCCTTCTCCCTTTCCTTGGTAAAGAAAGGTATTTATGGGCCAGGGAGACGGCTCAGCGGGCGAAGGGCCTTGCTGCCAAACCTTACAACATGAAGTGCGGTCCCTGAAAGCCACATGGTGAAGGAGAGGATCAACTCCCAAAGGTTGTCCTTTAACCTCTGCATGTGTGCTGGAGAACGCACATGCACATATGCACATACCACATGTGTGCACGTGCACATACACATAAGCACACAAGTAAATAAATAAATACAATTTTTAAGAAGAAAGAAGAAAGGCATTGATTTGTCTTCAGCATCTTTCAGCCTCTCCACGTAATCCTTTCCCTTCCTGGTTTCGCTGCGCCACCTGAGTCCTTTAATCTAAGATCAAGACAATTTCTCAGTCTTCAGGCTCTTCTAAAAGCGTTCCCTTCACTTTTGTGCTCTAGTTTCCCAATTTGAAACACCCTCCATAACCCGAGAACTCCTGAAGCTGTACCTCTTCCCCACTGTTGGCTAGATTCACACCTGCAAGTTCTTACTGAATGCCCCCCCCCCTCCACCCCCCCCCCCCCGTGAGATACCCATGAGCACTCCAAATTTAACCTCCCCAAAGTCCTCTTGATTGTTCAGAAAGTGTCATAGGTGTCCCCTCCAGTTATGTCCAGGGTGCAGTGTCTTATCTCTGCTCCTAGATACCGTCATGGGATGGCCTCATTTTCTGCCTAATTTCCTGCGGTCTCCTCATAATTTGTCTCCTCTCACCCTATAGCAGATGGGCCTTCTGTATGCTCATGAGTCCTGAGTCCTGAGTCCTTCTGTCCAACTGACCTCAGTGCAACCCTCAGGAAAAATTGCTGCAGTTGCACTGAACACACATGTGTGTCCCTTTGTTATCCTTAATCTCCACTGTGCGGTAGAGAGGAGACGCCCCTCTTAACACTCTAGGCCATTCACATTTGTACCTCAGTGTTACTGTGAATTATACTATAGTTATCCATGAACGGTAAAACTGTGCACTGGTAGGTCAGCTCATATCAAGGCTTTATCAGATAGTAGTGAAGAGAACTTTACTGCTTTGGGATTTGCTTCTTTTAAGATATTACAAGTTTGGTTCTGTGATAAATCAACAAAATTTGTAGAGGAAAACATTTTTCTTTGCTCAGGCCTGTGTATATTATCCAGACAAAAAGTTATTATTTATCATTATTTTAATTTCTAGCTTAGTGATGAAGTCTTTGATGTAAGTGTGTGAAGACACTGAGGGCTTTCATGGGAGTAGAAGCCCTTGTCTGTTCAGTCCCATGGCACATAGGATTAGCATTACTAATTTTTTATTTATCTATTTTGAGAAGTCCACATGTCAGCAAAAATTGCCTCTTTTTTTTTTTTTTTTTTTCAGGAAAACATACTAAGAAAATCACATGTGGATGTTGGAATGCGGAGAATCTCCTTGCTTTGGGAGGTGAAGATAAAATGATTACAGTTAGTAACCAGGAAGGTGACACAGTAAGACAGGTAAAACACCACCATCTCTCTATGTGACACAGTAAGACAGGTAACACACCAACTGCCATCTCTCTATGTGAGATGTTCATGTTTTCCTTGTGATAAACAGCTTTATCTCAAATTAATGTATAAATATTTATTTAAGTCACTGTCTTAGTCAGGGTTTCTATTCCTGCACAAACATCATGACCAAGAAGCAAGTTGGGGAGGAAAGGGTTTATTCAGCTTACTTCCACATTGCTGTTGATCACCAGAGGAAGTCAGGACTGGAACTCAAACAGGTCAGGAAGCAGGAGCTGATGCAGAGGCCATGGAGGGATGTTCCTTACTGGCTTGCTTTTCCTGGCTTGCTCAGCCTGCTCTCTTATAGAACCCAAGACTTCC
>JADRCD010223939.1:0-33816 GCA_019843815.1 Montemys delectorum | reverse complement strand
TATCTATCTATCTATCTATCTATCTATCTATCTATCATCTATCTATTATCTATCTATCTATCTATCTATCTATCCATTATCTATCTATCTATTATCTATCTATCTATCTATCTATCTATCTATCATCTATCTATCTATCATCTATCTATCTATCTATCTATCTATTATCTATCTATCTATTATCTATCTATCTATCTATTTATTATCTATCTATTATCTATCTATCTATCCTCTATCTATCTATCTATCTATCTATTATCTATCTATCTATTTATCTATTATCTATCTATCTATCCTCTATCTATCTATCTATCAATCACATATCTATCTTCTATCAATCATCTATATCTCTGTGCATTTAATTATTATCTATTTATTTATTATGTATGAGTGTTTTTCCTCCATGTATGTCTGTGCACATGTGAATGCCTAGTACCCAAGGAGACCAGAATAGTGCATCTGATCTCCTGGGACTGGAATTACAGACGGTTGTGAATCACCACGTGGGTGCTGGGAATTGAACCCAAATCTTCTGGAAGAACAGTGAATGCTTTTAGCCCCCCGAGCCTCCTCTCCAGCCCTTATGATTTTTTTTAAATAAAAAATCTTTTTTTTTTAATTTATAATATCATGTTTAAGTGCTTACATGATATCTACCATTTCTTCTCCCACTTCCAGGTCCTGTCATGTCCTCCAACTTCCTCTCAAATTTACAACTTAATTATTGTTGCATAAATATACACATGCATATGTACACACATATGAATACATATCACGTTCATACATACAAATCTGATGAGTCCGTTTAGTGTTGCATATGTGTTTGTATGTGTGTGTGTGTGTGTGTGTGTGTGTGTGTGTGTGTGTGTGTGTGTTGGGTAACCTATCAGGGAGCCTCGTGCCTGGAGAAGAATAGTTCTCCCTTCCTGCAGATACCCATTACCCATAGCTCTTCATTCAGAGAAGGGACCTTGTGAAATTCCCTGTCGACTGGCATGTTACCTGATGTTGCTGTCATCCAGGCTTTGCTTGTATTACCATATTTTGGGGATTCCATGGGTACAGCTTCTTTGTCTATTAGACATTATATAGTGGGCAGCAGCCCCGTCCCTGGCTCTTGCAGTCTTTCTGACCCCTCTTCTGCAATTTCCCCCACAGTTTCCTAAGGTTACATTGCAGATCTATCGGTTGGGGCAGGACTCTCCACAGACCCGTGGCCTTTGCATTTTGGCCAGTTGTAGGTCTCTGTCATAGTCTCGATAGATTTCAAAAGAAGGCTTCTTTGGTGACCAGTGAGACACTTCGCTTGTCTGCAGGCATAAGAATAAATAATAATATAATAGCAGATCATAAGGAATAGATATTTCTTTCCCCTATTTTATGCCCAATAACCAACACTACTTTCTTATACTTTCAGAAATTAATAAGTTGGAGGACAGGCAGAAGTTACATGAGAGATTTTGGGCAGGGGCTGGCTGTGTTGCCCAGGCTGACTGGCTTCAAATTCCCTATATAACCAAAGCCGGCCTTGAACTTACGATTCCCATGCCTGGCCCCAGCCACTCAAATGCTGAGATTGTGGGCATGTTCCACTTGTCCAGCTCCAAAGTATTGTTTTTTTGATCATATAATTTCTTACCAGCATTTATAAAAGTATCTTTAAATTAAAAGTATATTAAAGTTACTACTGTGCGTGGGCATGTGTGTGATTGAGGATGGATAAACATATGCTGTGACAGGTGTGGAAGCAAGAGGATAACTTGCAGGAGGTAAGCTTCCCCTTACACTTTATTGAGATAGCAGGGTCTCGTGTGTCTGCTGTCTCTACCTCCCATTTCACTATCGGACTTGGTCTTTCTCTTGACCAAGGGGGTCAACAGGGGTTCCAGGAATCAAACTCAGGAAGTCAGGCTTGTAAAGCAAGTATTTTAACCCCTTGAGCCAGCTTGCCAGCATCAACATTTGTAAATGATTATTTTCCCTTTTGTTGATTTTTTTTAATTGAGAATTTCATATGTGGATAATATAATGTGTTTTGGTCATGACCAAACTCCATTCCCTCTCCTCCAATTCTTCCTCCATCTTCACCATAACTATTCTCTCCCCAATTTCATCAGTCATTCTCCCCTTCTCCTTCTCCATCCACTACCTCCTCCCTCTCCCCCTCCGCCACCCCCACTTCCTCTCCTCACTAAGTTTATGGAGTGCTCATGGCTGTAGGTACATCTACTGAAGCATGGGTTCCTCTTCTCAGGAACTGAATCCCTAAAGAAAACTGGCTCACCCCATTCACAGTAGCCACCTGCTACCAAGAGCTCCTCAGCTAGGGGCGGGACTTTGTGAGCTCCCCCCCTCTCCACGCTTGGGTCTTAATTGACTCTATCTTGTCTTCTGTGTGCTGTCTCAGGAGCTGCGAGTTCATGTGTGCTGTTCCTGTTATTGCTGGAAGATACTTCTGTTGTTGTTGTTAGCATCACCGAGTGCCTGCACCTGTAAATAGGCAGGACCACAGATCTGTTACCATGGCAACGCCCCCCCCCCATTCCCAAGAACCCCTAGGGCTACCCAATTTCACCTGGGCAGTACATACGTCATCACGCAGATATAAAGGAGAAACCCTCCTCTCTCCTCCCTTTTGTTCTCCCCTTTCTCTCTTTCCGCGAGACCTTCCCCCACTCTTCCCCAATTAAACCTTCTTCACGTGGTATTGTCTGGGCCTGGTGTGTGGTGTTTAACTCGAGTCGTCTCTTAAACTATCAGTTGTTGTTGTTGTTTTGATTTTTGTTTTTTGTAGCAGTCCTCCCTGACCTCTGACCTCTGTCTCCTTTACCCACTGAGCTGTCTTTAAAATGGCCTTGTCATTTTCTTCCTTTTCTTCTCTCTCTCCTCTCCCTCCCTTTTCTCTTTTTTGCCTGTTTCTTTTTTCTCTTCCCCATTTCCTCCTTCCCTTTCCCTGGTTTTCTTTACTCTTCCTCTTTAGAAAAAGAATATGACCCCTGAAAGGCCCGAGAGAAGCTCATCTCCTGTGCCTCACTTAGCAGCCTGGGGAGTTCTGGAGGACCTAGGCTCCTTCTAGCTCTTTCTCTTGATGCCACGGGACCAGCTCTGCACAAGGGTCAACTTGCCTCTGTCTGAAATGGAGTCTTGGGTCTTAGTATGGTGTGACAGCACCTAGTTTGGTGAGGAGCCATTGGTAGTGGTGAGTTGGCATGGCTGTGCCCAAGGCTTTCAAATAGAAACACCTCCCTCCATCGCTTCAAAACATTTAGGTATTGTTAGAGGCCAGCTTGCAGGAGTCACTGTCGTTCGAGAGGATTCCTGTACGCCTATTGTTGCAAACAGTTGAAGCTTGTTCCCTTTTAAGTTGGAAGGGTACATCAGGGGGGTGAAGTGACCCACGCAGGTTCAACAGGGGTTCACAGGGCTCCTCAGTCCCAGCCTCCCCTTGGATTTTCATTATTACTGAGGCAATTTGCCCCTGCCCAGCCTTCAGCTCTGTCAGTAGGTTGGCGTGGGGCCTTTCTCTATGGTGCCCTGATAACATTCACTCAGCAGTGTGACTACTCTAGCGTGCCCCTTTGTCAACTCATTTCTGATCTCCTGCAGTTCTCCAAGTGTCCTTCTCAGTGACATCAACTTGTTAGGGAAATTAATCTGTAGACTCTATCCCCAAACCTACTACCGAATGAGAGCCTGTGTGTGAGACCCAGCAAACAGAGTTCGGGGCTTCTAATGCCTTCTGAAGTTTAAAACCTTACACCATGTCTTACATGAAGCACTAGAATGTTTAGAGACCAGCAATGGAGCTTGCAAAAGTGAGCGATTCCTGGGTAATATCTTGGCTTCCAACATCTGATGTTCGTGGACCGCTGTGCACCTGGGAGCTTGAACACTTCCCCCAGGAGATTCTGAACTGACGCTGAGATAAATGGACCCTCAAGGAGAGAACTGTATCAAGTAGCAGCACACTTACATGGGATGGAAAGGGGACAAATGCTAGTAGAGAGTGCTCTAAAAATGGAAACAAAAGAAAGAAAGAGTCTCTTTGGGTTAGATACTTGTGGGAGTATCTATCTCCCCCGATTTACACGGAGCTGGAAACCCCTTCACCTCCTTCGGGAACAGATAGCTAAACATGTGTATGTTGCCGTCCCTGGGAAAATCGTCCCTGCTGCTTTAAAACACTATGTAAAACCTTCGTCGTTGGTGTGTCTCCTTCACTATCCTTCCCCCTCTGGGAGTTCAGAAGCAGGCAGAAGCCTTGAGCTGTCACAGGCATTGGACCACATGAGGCAGAAGCAGCAAGGGTCCCACGGAAGTTTCTGAAATGCAGAGATTAAAGAGATAAAGACACACAAGGGCCATTTAGCTAACAGTGGAAACAGAATATCAGCCTTGAAGGAAGCCATTTTAATTTAGGGACAATTAAGGAGGGGCAGGGGAAATGGCTCAGTCAGAAAAGTGCTTGACATGCAAGCATGAAAACCTGAGTTCAGGTCCCCAATACCCGTATAATCCCAGAGCTGCAGATGTGGAGACAGCCGGGCGCCTGATAGATACTTGCTGGCCTGCCAGGCTAGCTGATCAATGAGCTCCAGGTTCAGTGAGAGACCTGTCTCAAGAAGTAAGCCGCAAGCTCAGCACGCTGTCTCGGCAGGCTGTCTCGGCACGCTGTCTCGGCAGGCTACGCACACCCTGACTACCTGAGTCTGCTCTCTAAAGGCCTGTAAGGTGGATGCTGGAAAAACCAGCTCCTAGAAGTAGTTCTCTGACCTCACTCTTGTACCACAGCACATGCATCCCCCTCCGTAAAATAAATAGATAAATAAAAATAAGCTGCAGAAGTGATGAAGACATCCGCGTATGTGCAGTCCGGAAATGGGCACATGTGTGTGCACATTTAAGGAACTGCAGAGAAGGTATACGTCCCAGATGCAGCCCTATTACCTCATTTGGAAATGCAGATCAGATTAGATTTAGGCTTCAATTCAAATTACAGCAGCTACACTCTGGACTGGTTCTGAACTCAAAAAAAAAAAAAAAAAAAAAAAAAGGTTCCAGGCAGACATGATCACACGACTGCAGTTATTTGTCCTTTGGACACGAGTGGAAATTATAACCTCATGTTTGTGTGACTGAACATGACTCAGGTTACATAAGCCGTAGCACATGGCCCCCAGAGAACCACGGCTGGCAGAGGGCACTGACTCGACCTCCAAAGCCCCGCTTGCCATCCCGAGTGCTTCTTGCACGTCTGAAGGGGAAGGGTCCTGTTTTCACATTAGCATCTCAGAGTGGTTCCAGGCACCAAAAATAGCTTTTGACTTATTTGTGTTTCTTCTGCAGCAGCTTACCACAGATGTTGGTTTTGGAGCCTAAATGGTTGACAAGCTTGGCCTTGATGGTCAGGCTGTGTGGGGGATAATTCAGCCATGGCAGTCACTTGACACGAGCTGAGAGCAGATCCAGGGATGCTGGGCTTTCTGTGTACACGAGGCTGTCCCCACCTCCCGCTTTGGCTGAATGGGGTGGCCTTCCAAGTCTTAAGTAGCCCTTCTTCCCCATTCTAATGCAGGTGGAAATTCTCTTCTCTCTCCCTCTCTCTCTCCCTCTCTCGCTCTCCCCTTCCCTTCCTCCCTCCCTCCCTCTCTCTCTCTCTCTGTGTGTGTTACAGACATCTCATTTATGGCTGAACCCTCCACAGACACACAGTCTCTGCACTTTGACCTGTTGGGAGTCTCTGAATTAAGCACTATCTACTGCTGAATGAGTCTTCTCTAAGTGAGGACTGAGAGCTGCTCTGAATTAGAAGATTCAGAGCTAGGATCCACAAGAGATAGAACTCATAGAACTTGTCTTCCTGAGTCGATGGCCCACTCAGTACAATTTTTTTTCTAGCATTATCATAGCTTTACCTGCAAAGTTCATGATTTCATTATTTTTCACAGCTGAATAAAATTCCACTGTGTATATGTGGCACATTTTCATTACCTGTTTGTCAGTTGATAGATACCTAGCTGCTTCCATTTCCTAGCTACTGTGAACAGAGAAACAGTGAACACAGATGCACACATCTCTCTGCTGAAGGATAGAGTCCTGATGAGACATGCCCCAGGAGATGTATAGCTAGTCATTTGGTAGGTCTATTTCTACTTTTTTTTTTTGTTTTGTTTTGTTTTGTTTTTTGAGATGGGGTCTTATTGTGTAACTCTTCCTGGCCTGGATTAAACTGTGCGGAGCAGGCTGGCTTTGAACTCACAGAGGCCTGTCTCTCCCTACTTCTCAAATACTGCCATTAAAGGCATGACCACCACACTTGGCCTCTTTGAACTATTGCTCCTATTACCTGGCGTTCTGTTCAGAAGGTTCCTGTCTGAGCTCTCTCTCGAAGTATATTCCCTATTGTTCCCTTCAGAAGTTTCAGAGTCTTAGGCATAACATTCAACTCTCTGATCCAGTAGTAATTGGTGTTTGTGCAGAGTAAGAGATGGTTATCCTTCTACATGTGGACACAGGGTTCTAAGCACATTTGTTAAAGAGGCTCTTCTTTGTTTTGTATATTTGTATACACAAACACACACATACACACACACACATATAGGCATCTTTGTAAAACTTCAGGTAGGTATAGGTAAGTGGACTTTTATCTGGATTTTTGTTTTATTCCATTGATTGTGTGTCTATGGTACGATATAGAGTCCTGTGGATATCTGTTCAGGAATTGCCCAGCTGCTGATATGGTAGATGTTTTTAGCAGAGCCATTCAGTTTTTACTTACCATGGTTTTGTGATATCATAGAAACCATGACTAGTGATACCTTCAGCAATATTTTTATTGTTCAGAATGTTTTTGCCTATATGGAATCTTTCAAGATTCCATGGAAATTTTAAGATTTTTTTTTCAATTTCTGTGAATAACTGCATTGGGATATTGGTGGGAATTGCATGGACTCTGTAGATTGTCATTTTCTGCCAATCCATGAGTGTGGGGACAGGGAGGGAGGTCTCTCCATGTTCTTAATTGTTTTTTTTGTATAAATAGTTCACTTCCTTGGATAGTTATTATGAGTGTTGTTGTTTTGATCTTGTGAATGGCTTCTTTCTCAATGTTTGTCTTTGTATATAGAAAGGCTACTGATTTAAGTATGTTAAATTTGAACCTGCCAATCTGCCACATTGTGGAAAGTGTTGACATCCTATCATTTGAAAAATAGGGATTCTTTGACTTTTTTCTTTCTGAATCGAATCCCCTTCATCTTCTCCTCTTGCCTGACTGTTCCAGCTAGGGCTCCAGGTGCGATGCTGAATAGCTGAAGAGTGAAAAGCCTGTCTCTTCCTGATCTCAGTTGGAATGCTTTGCAGTTTTCTCTATTAGCTATGGTGGATGTGTTTGTCAGAGATAGCCTTTATTATGTCAAGGTATGTTTATCTAGTCTTTGGAATTTTTGATGTTGAATTTTGTCAAAGATCTTTTCTGTATTGAGGTTGACAACCTAATTTTTGCTTCAGTCCATTAATGTGGGCATTACATTTATTGAACCCCCCCTGCATTCTCAGACTCAAATTTTGGTTTGCACATTATTATTATTATTATTATTATTATTATTATTATTATTATTGATTCAATAAAGTTTATTTTCCCAAATGTACAGCTGATTGAACCTGTTCATGCATCTTCACCAGCAACTGGGGCATCTCCACCCTTTGTGTTTCTGGTGTAAATTACTTGGGCTCTGTGCTTTGAAACCAGCTTGATCAGTCCTTTACTAAGTAGCTCCTGGAGGGCTGTCTTGGCCAAGGAACCGAGAATCTTCACTCTCTCCGAGACCACGGCTGGACTAATAAGCTTAGAGTTGAGAACTTCCTTACAGAGCTTGTCGCATGGAGCTTTGTCAAACAGGACAAGATTGTTCAACTTGTCTCGAACTTTGCCTTTGGGCCACTTCTTCCTTTTGGCCTTGCCACTAGATTTATTCACTTCTTTGTCTTTTTTGGTCAACTTTCTGTCATCTTTCTTCTTCTTCTTGTCTTTGGGCGACATGGCAAAGCTCAGAGAGTCATGTGGACCACTGCAGCCTCACTAAGATGTGGGGGAAAAGCGCATTTTATTATTTTTGTGTCTGCACTCCTCTCCCTTCCCCTCTCCTCCCTGCTGAGGCCTTATTTGGTTTTGGTATCTGGGTAAAACTGGCTTTGAAAAATAGTTCGAAAGTGTTCCTGTTCTATCTGACTGACTAATCTATAAGCATTGATGTTCGTTCTTAGAAGGTGGAATTCTGTATTGATTCTATCTGCCCCTGGGCTTTTTTTAGTTGAGAGATTTTAAATTATTTCTATCTTGATGCTTACAATAGGTATACCTAAATTGCTTATTCATCTTGGTTGAACTTGCATATGTCTTAGAGGTCATATGCTGTTGCCCCCCCCCCCCCCCGCCCCCCCCTGCGAACACGCCCCCCTCCCTTAGGCTGAGGACTTTGGGTTGCCAGAGACTTTGGCGTCTGATGTCTGCCAAAGTGTTTATGTTATACATATGTCTTGTACCTGGGAATTTGGTTTCAGTTCTTACCTGTGCCTATAAATGTTCAAAAGATTCCTAAGTAAATTGAAGCCTTGATAAGATTCTTGGCCTCCATTTCCTCTCTCTCTCTCTCTCTCTCTCTCTCTCTCTCTCTCTCTCTCTCTCTCTCTCTCTCTCTCTCTCTCGACCCCTCTTATTTTCCAGGTCCCTGTTTCAAACCTTCGGCTGAGAGAACCCAGATCTGTGGAGCTGCGAGCCGGCTCCACTCAATAGGCATCTAAAAATTCATGCATTTCTTTTCGATTTTCCCACTTGGTGGAGTCTACAATTTTAAGGTATGGCCGATCTGATGACTTGGACTGTCCTACCTGCCTGTTACATCTTCCTTTTCACATCTTATTCACTCAGGTCTCCTTTCTTCATCATTTAGTAGTGTTGTTTAACTTCCGAGGACTTGTCTATCTTCTGCTGCTTTTCTTGCTCTTGATGCCCAGCTTTACCCCACTGTGGTCAGCTAGAGCACAGGACGATGCTTCGGTTCCTATCTACTTATTGAGATGCACTTCATGCTCTTGAATGTGCTCTACGGAGAGGTTCCATGGGCTGGAGGCTGTGATGTGGATTCTTTAGGATTTGGGGGAATGTTCCATAGATGTAAGGTCCGTATCTGATCTATGGTGTCTTTAAATCCTGTTTATTCTTTTTTGGGTTGGGGGGGGAATCCAGCTGATCTGTGTAATGATGAAGGGAGGGTATCAAAGTCACCATTTTGGGCTTTATCTGTGATTTAATAGTTCTTGCTTTTATGAAATTAAATGAGCCTGTATTTGGTGAACATGTGTTTAGAATTATAATTTTCCCTTGGTGGACTGTTACCTTGGTAAGTATCAAGTGCCCTTATTTTGTTCTGACCAGTTTTATAGTTTATTTTGTCAGATATTAAAAGCAAGCTATGCCTGCTTGCTTCCTAGACCCAGTGGCTTGGAATACCTTCTTTTATCCTTTTACTCTAAGATAGTGTTTGTCTCCGCTGTGAGGGTTTTTTTCCCCCCCCAGCAAAAAGAGGGATTCTGTTTTTCAATCTATCTGGCTGGTTTCTCCACCTCTCTCTCTTCATCATCACCCCCATCCCCAGTCTCTCTCCAAGGTTTTGTAGCCCTGGCTGTCCTGGAATGCACTAGTTAGATCCGGCTGGCCTCAAACTTACCAAGGTCCACCTGCCTCTCAAGCACTGGGATTAAAATTCAGTTATTACCAGGAAAGACTCTACTGCTCCTGGCACCTTGCACAATGGCCATGACTTTTGCCGATTTGCTTCGTACCAAAGTTTGCACACTTTTTTTTTCATGATTTCCAAAGCAGGTTCTTAACTGTGGAGCTCAGTAACTTCGCCATCTTGTTTCCTCCCACCCTTCATTTTACCTAGTTGGCTTATCTCAACTGCTAGGGTCATTTCTCTCCTGTTTCGGGGTCTCTGCAGTGAAACAAGATTCACATGAACAAAGGTGCTGAGATATGATGAAAAAATATATATTAAAAACATGGCAGTTACTAAATGACTTCTGGGCAAATAGTGTACCCAGCATGGACCCATTTCGCAAAAGGGTGATTAACATTCTGGGCAGAATAGAGAGAGATTATGCCTAACTTTATTATACTCAGACTGGCATGAAACTTCTGGAGCTTTCCATTTAATGTTTCCCAACTACGTTTGACTGTGAAGCCATAGATGTACCATAAGTTTCTGACAATGAAACTTTTATCTAGTTGGGCAACACCTGGCTGGCGCTTCCTGTTCCTCTTCTTCCCAAGGTCCTCTTCCATGGCTGCTTAACTCTTGACAGTAGATTTCAACTCAGGGAATCAAATCAGAACCACCATAGAACACATGGCATTTATGAGAACAAGGTTAACGACGACAAAATGGAGATGCGGCAGGAAGGAAAATAGGTGAGATAAAAATGGAGTATCTCAATACTAAAACAGTAGTGAGCTTCTCCATCAGGGCCTGCAGAGATGGCTTAGTGGGCAAGAGCACTTGCTGCTCTTGCAGGTAACCCAGTTTTGGTTCTCAGCACACAGCGGCTCACAACTGCAGTTTCAGGGGTTATGATACCCTCTTGTGACCTTTGTGGACACTACTCATGTGATGCACATACACTCATCCAGACTCGTGCATACATATGAATGGAAATAGGTATCTTTAAAAGATGAACCACTTTTTTTCTTCCCTCTTTCTCTTTCCCTCCTTCCCTCCCTGTCCCCACCCTCTCCTGACAGGTTCCTCTGTATAGTCCTGGCTGTCTTGGACTTGTTTTGTAGACCAGGCTGGCCTGGAACTCACAGAGATCCACCTGCCTCTGTCTTCTGAGTGCTGGGATTAAAGGCGTGCGCGCCGCCATCACAGCCACTTCTAGTTTCTAATGTCAACATATTAAAAGCTTTCATCACCACCAGAAAAATGTTTACTTTTCTCAAACCCAGAGCACTTATGTGACCAACTTTCCCAATGCTGATTGCTTTTTAAAGACCTGAAATAATTTGTGATGTGTGATTTGCTTTTAAGAAAAGTACCAGGAAAAGGCACATGAAATTCCCATCTTATAGGCCCCAAATGGTTAATACAGACAATTTCATGTCTCATCTAATAGATGCATGGGCTGAGTAATCCAACATCTGGAGCTACTTATCTGTTACAGGAAAGTGGAAAATGCCAGCTCATTTAGTCAGCTTTCAAAGACTCTTTATGTAACCTGTTTTGTGCAAGAAAACCCTTTGATGTCATGTTAGAATGCTGCTTCTCATCTCCTACGATTAAAACAAATTGGCAGATCTGTATCACTTTTCGGACTTTAAGAAGGTAGTAGTTTTTGAATGTTTTAGTGTGCTAGAATGTATGCGAGGGTCTGAAGTTAGACATTTGATTAAGAGAGGTAGAAAATGTTTCCAGAGCTTGAGTCAGAAATAAATGATTCTAGGAACTGACTCAGGGATAATGGTTTTATTAACTATGGCGGGAAAGTCTGGCAGGTGGGACAGGCAGCTTGTATTGCTTGGGTTTTTTTCAAGGAGGATATGTTTTTATAATACTTATACAACATTAAAAAAAAGGGGGGGGGCTCTGATTTAACTGAAAGGTTAGTTTAACAGACAAGCTGATCTAACATACTGATGGCCAATTCTGTCCTGCAAGCAGGACAGTCTTTCTTGACTTACAAGGACAAGAGAAGAAGCGGGCGGTGGTGGTGCACGCCTTTGATCCCAGTACTTAGGAGGCAGGCAGATTTCTGAGTTCGAGGCCAGCCTGGTCTACAGAGTGAGTTCCAGGACAGCCAGGGCTACACAGAGAAACCCTGTCTCGAAAAACCAAAAAGGACAAGAGAAGAAAGTGTTTGCAGACATGCTCACTTAGAAGGCGCTCAGTCAATCTCAATTCAATTTAGGTTGATGTAAGAGAAAATGAACAAAAAATATACAAGACCACTAACAAGGAAACTGAAATAATATTGGAAGGGCAGTAAAAGTCCTAAACTAACGGACAGACATTTTATGTCTTAGATGAACAGATAAATACCTGCTAATTCTCAAACTACTCTATAGACGGAAACAGTTACAGTCACAGTGACAGCAGTGATTTCATTACACTGGACAAGCTGATCCTGGAGACAGGACGCAGGGACAGTTGAGGTGATTTTCAAGATGAAAAAAGATATAGCACTTAGGGCAATGTGGTATAGGCTTAGTGACAAGTGAATTATACAGTAAACTGAACCTGAAGACCCACCTATGCATTTAAGGAAAACCAATGCATGATCAAGGTACCAGGACAGGCTGACCTCCTAGAGAGCTCTCATACTCTTTTGGTTCCTGTAAAAAAGACTGAGTTCTCAAAGGTCACTAAAGAGGGGAGAAAATTATTGGAAACAAAGTCATAGTTATATAGGGCATATATACATATATACACCTCCCTCCCTCCCCCCCTCCCCCCCCCCCCTCTCTCTCTTGTCTGGCATGGTGGTGTGGTCCTATAATTCCAGCTACTGGGTCAGAGGGTCAGACAGGAGGATCTCAAATTCAAGGCTCACTTAAAAAGCCAGCCCAAGCAACTGAGATTCTGTCTTAAGAGTCAGGGGGTATGCCTCAGCGGGAGAATGTGATAATGTCCAAGTTTTGAAATTTAGTACTGAAGGCAGAAAGAACCTACGGGACAGAGTTTCAGCAACGAGGCCTTTGGGCACACTGCTCACGTTCAGTGGGGAGAGAAGATTCCTGTCTACGCTGCATGCCAGAGCACAATCTCATTCTGGGCAGAAACACTCTCTGCAGCAGCAGTCCTTATTGATTTCACTTGAAAGGTTAAAAACCCAAACCGAACCCACAAAACTGACTGTATTTTAAGTGCAAATATGGTAACAAAAACTTTTTCCACACAATCTATATGTTTAAGTCATTTATTTCAATAGAAATATTTCAGAAAACTGTTCTTAAATTCATTTTAAGTTAGCTTATGCAAACACACTGAAGATCACACACTCACTTTTGCATATTAAAAAGAAACAAAACCAGAGAGGAACCAAGCCGCACATCACTCAAGGAGGTCATAGTGCAAGTGAGTGCTTCATCATTAAGTACCTCAAGTTAACTGGAACAAAGAATGAAAATGGCTTGTGGGTTTTTTGTTTTGTTTTGGATTATTAGCTTTGGGTAATTATCCCTACAAATGTTCGAGTTCTTTCTTCCAGGTCCTTCAGTAGGCTGTCAAAGAACGAGCATCAACAGCCAAGGTGCACAAACACTTGAGATTTCCGTGTCCTGTCAGCTACCTTAGTCACACCCATTAAATTAGTACTTCTTGGAATCCTATTGTGAGTAGTTCTTTCGGGTGACATCTTCAGGCACATATTTTTTTTACTTGGCATATACATTTGAAATATTCTGATAATATTTGGCATTTTCTGTCTTCCTATCCCCAAGCACTCTACGGACTCCTCTAACTCTATTCTGCAGACTAACTGTTTGAAATCAGATTCTAAGTTTTGCTAATAACCCCCAAGGAACGGCGAGCCCTTTCCTTGTGTATGTATGTGTCTGTTCTCTTAAGGATACTGAAAACAGCATTCCTATGCATGTGACAGTTATCTCCTGGACTTCCAATGTTTTAAGCAAGATGTTTCCAAACTCGACCCTGGCTGACTCTTCCCCCTGATTCATTATTAGTGCTGCTCCTTTCCTGCATATTTTTCAAGTAAGCAGTAACAAGCAGAAGGGACTGCTTGTTCATTCTGTCTTAAATAGGAAACTGAAATAAGTTTCATTTCTGGCTCAATAGATTGCCATCACAGTACTTTAGTGAAATCTCAAAAACTCCTTCTGTGTGGACCTTACTCCTTTAGTGTTTTCCCCACAGGCCTTATCACTAAACCTAAGCTCAAAACAACACAAAATAAAAGACATACTCAGCTTGATGGAGGTTCTTCAAAGCCAACATCAAGGGGACTCATCAAAAGGATGATTTGAGTGGATCCACTTCTCACCTACCTGGACAAGGGAGGACCAGGGAGGGAGGCTTATCTGAAAAAGAATTAAGACCTAAGATGGAGGCTTGCAAGCGTCCACATGTCTGCAGTCTTCTTTATGACTGTTAGATTTAGCCGGTGGAGAGAGGGACAACACGCCCCTCAAGTCAGAGGGTCAGGAGGGCAGGGGATGTTACCCATCCTTAACACCCTAAAACTGGCCTTCAAAAGACACTGACCCAATTTTCCCCACGCTCTGCTTGGAGATAGGTAAAATGCAATTGCTTTCATTGGGCTGAAGAGCTGGTGTGTACACATCTCTTCAGTAGATTCTCAAATTGAAAAGTCATTTAGACACAAGCCATTTTTAAGGAAGCAAATCCAAAAGGTACTTAAATCATTTTGAAAAGGTTCACACGCAATTTTCATCAATACTAATAGCAATTCTTGTACCTCAGAGGCTTGAAAAAGCAATATCCTGGCTATAAAACCAGGATGGTACTATGTTTCTAAGAAGTAATATAAAAGGAATGAACTCGCGCCCTAAAAGGAGGCTCAAGTCAGATACACCCCAACCACCGCTGGCACCCCTTGAGCAGCAGTGGTCTTCACTGTTGTTGCCCAGCACAGTGCAGTTCAGCATCAATTTCAAAAGGATCCAAGTCTCTTAAAAGTCCTGGGGGCACAGGATTTCTTCTGATTAAAGCTAATCTTCCATTAAGCAATACCAGTAATTCTTATTTGCAGAAGGTAATAGGATGGCTTAAAACCCAGCTAGAAAGGAGTGCGCCTCAATATATAGGAAGGGTATGTTCTCTTAAAAAGCCAATGAGCTAAGTCTATTAGTACTGATTCCCAATCAATAGAATGCCTTAGTTCTAAATGTAATTTACACATTTAACCTCAGTAAGAAGACATTATGCTGAGGCCATTTGGATAGGTAATGCAACCACACAGACTCATGAGGTTGTGTTTGCTCATTCACGCTTCAACTATGGCGGGGGGGGGGGGGGGGGGCTAAGCATGGCTCATTCCTCCTGGATAACAATGTTGCTTGTTGGGCTTCTTATAAATCCCCAAGAGGAAAAAAACAAAAACAACTCTGCAGTTATGAACTTTGTAACTGATTCAACTTCAAGAGCAAGAGGCTGTGCAGAAGGTGGCACAATGGCGGATGGTACTGTTGACACAGAAAAAAAAAATTGCCACTGAAACATATGCCTGCGAAGATGGAAAAATACAACCCTAAGTTGGATCCTTTCTGAACTGTTTACACAAATAGACACTGAACGAAACCAAACAGAAAGACGTGTTCCATCAATTCTTCTGATCCTCACAGTTTAGACGGCATATTGAAATATTCTGAAAAGCCAGCCCATGAAGCCCAAACCAGTGCTTATGGCACTGTGTAGTCATTTTCACAGGTACATTCTAAAAACAGACTTCTGAAAAAATAAGCCTTAATGTTCGAATAAGTTGTTAGATGAGAGATGGCTAGTACTACACACTATTACACCAGATCTACAATAGCCCATTCGGTCTGCTTATAAAGTTTAAATTTTAATTGAATTTCTGAGAGAGTTCTCCTTGGCTAGGAAAGAAACAAACGCGCTTTATTGTCCGTGGGAAATGAGCTGGTGAGTCACTAATTTACAACTGAGGGTAATCGGAATAGGATTCATTCTCCAATAAGTAAAATACTCAAATATTTAATACAGTTTGGCAATGTTTTCTTTGTTTCAATTATAATCTGATACCATTTGGTGAATTACAGATTAAAAAAAAACCTCACCTACTCTGACTCATCTCTCGTGGTTTCTAAAATTATCCTAAACAGCAATGACTGATCTTTAGAGCAAGGTAAAGGTAGAAAAAGAGCTTCTGTTTCAGCCAGGGGGCCATACTAATCCAAGCTGGCCGATCAAATCTGAATACGGTTCTTCCTTTACACATCTGGAAGCATCCAGAGCTGGGTGTTCCGAGCACAGCTCCCGTCTCAGCCCTTTCTCTTTGGCAAAACTGTGAGGCTGGCCTCTGCTAGCTGCCCATCTCCACAGATGTGACTCACCTACAATGTAACAGCTTTAGCTTATTCATGACAGAGTATTAATACAACAGCCACAGGATTCTCGTTCACAGTATCTCAAAAACAGCATGCATACTATTTAAAACATTGTTCTGGAGCAAAATAAACTAAGGGATTGCTTAAAAAAAAAAAAAAAAAAAAAAAAAAAGAAGACAAAAGTAAGATGCGCAGGGAGGGCCTGTATTGTAGCCCTGCCACACTCAGGACCATCTGCGCATACCCAACAAGGACGGTTATCTGAAAAATCATTCCCTCAGGCAATATTTGCCTCCCCTGCTTGTCAATAAAGCCCCAAATAAGGTATTTCTGTCACATGACAAACATATTTGAATTATTCAAATTAGAAACACTCAAGAAAAGGCTCTTCATTTTCTCTTGGACTCATTTCTTTTTTAGCTAGTTACAATAAAGACAGTATTTTCTAGTTATAGTTCAATGGGCTTGGTGATAAAATACTTCTGATAAAGTATACAGTTTTTGAGGGACACAGATGTGAAACATTTTATATGAGACCCAAAGAAAGAGCAGTTTGCTAGGTGTCTGTCAGTCAAGGCCTTTGCACACGCAGCCACTGTAAAAGTGGAAACCCTGAAGCAGTCAAGCACTATTTTTGGTTGAAATTCTAAGCTATGTCAAATCCAACATTCATTTTAAAAATTAAATGTGTTTTTGTCTCGGAGAGCTCTCTCCAACTGCTTGGTCAGTTACTAACAAAACATGGTTTTCACATTGGGGACCAACAATAATGTTCTGGAAAACATGCTCTGGCCCATTTTGTGAAGTTACATAAGAAAAGGTTTTTTAATCCCTAGAACTGCAAACTTTGCCTTTATTCTTCTTAAAATTGTGTTGTCTTACAATAAAATACATACAGATACATGAAGAATCTTTTAAACACGTATGCTTTTGAACCTCATACTGAAAAACAAATTCAATAAAAAATAAGTCTGGCATACTGCACATCCAACACCGCAAAGGGCACCGGGGAACCCCGGGGTCTTCCCCGCGACACCTGTGTGTGGCTGGAGAATCCACTTGACTTGAGAACCAAATGGCTACGGAAACCCAAGCGCGGATCATCCTAGCGCGGACCATCCTAGCGCGGACCATCCTAGCGCGGATCATCCTAGCGCGGATCACCGTGCTCCTGTGTGGATTTGGGCCCAACAATGAATTCATACAGAAGTTAAACTTTAACCCCGGCGTGTTCTGGAGCCTGCTGGCGGGAACACTCAGCCTCTGTCCCTCCCGCAGGAGATCATGTTCTCCTTCTAGTACTGAATTCCAAACTGTAGTGTTTAAATGGATCCCTCATCCAAAGTAAAGCACGCCTCCCCATATATGCCAAACGGCACCCACAGCTTCCACATCACGTCCCTCCCAGGTCTTGCTGTGGGAACGTGAGGCACCACTGGCAGAGGCTGAGCAGACCCTGCAGGTGGGCTGTTGGCCTGTTCTTCACGGGGACTTCTCACTGCACCTAACACAGCTCCTGATGGAATCCATAAGAAATGTTTTTCTGTTTTAAAGTGTATCTAAAAAAGATGGTTTTCCCCTCCAAAATTAGTACAAAGTTAAAAGAAATGCAAATTAGCTACAATTTATTCCAAGCACAGCACCGCCAGAAGACGCACACACACTTTTTGGTGTCGGTTCTCCTCGCACTCTGTTAAGGCAGTGGTTTCCACACGTCAGTTCGGAGATAAGAAGCGTAGTTCATGGCAGTTTGTTTTGCAACTCCATTGTTTTTCTCTGGGAACATCTCACTTCATTCCCTGAAATTAGTGCTTTTGGTTCTGAGCTCCGGAGGCTGGGCTGGAGCCTGGGGGCTCTTCCTGGCCCGGGATGGTGAGGCTGGGCTCTCGGCAGGTCCTGGTTCCACGCGGGAACAATTGCACTCCTCTTCTGTCTCAGGCCTTTACTCAAAAGTCATCAAGTTTGTAGGAACCTAAAAAATAAAAGCAGCCCACACTGACTGCTACCACTCCAGACTGACTGCTTAGCTGTTTCAACTAGTCACTGAAAACATCTGTCACAATGTCCTAAAGTGACTCGTCCCCCAAATTCATTCTAGGGTGAGGGTTCTTGAAATTTAACACATAAATTGTATTATTATGTAATACATAAAAATTACACGTAAATATAGTTTTTCTGTTAAATAACCTGTTTAACAATTTATATAAAAATTAATAAACCACACTCAGCATTTATTTTGCCTTGTTATTTAGCCAAGTCTGAATCACTCTGGCCTATGTATGCATCTTTCTTGAGACAGTCTCGACTTTTACCCAGGGCAGCCTTGAGCTTGTGAGTGCTGCCATGTAAGCATGAGCCACCCACCGCACAGTTTAAATGTCCTTTAAAGGGACCTTGATGGACGATGCTCCCGTGGTTTCTAACAGTGAGTCTAGCATGCCACATCTTAGAAAATCATCATTAACACGCTTCTCCAAGAGGATGCACCTGGACACGAGGAAGGACACAGAGTTTCTGTGCCTTACAGGGGCCTAAGGGGTGTTTACCAAAATAAATAAATGAATCAAAGAGATATGGCAAACCTTGTAGAACAGAATTCCAAACAATTACCATCAACTTCTCTGTGTACATTAAAAAAAGCTACACTGACAGTTTTATAGTGATCATGAAGGATCATGAAGGATTTCTCTATGAAAACCTCAGAAATACTCAAGAGTCAAATCTATTAGGCAAAATTATCTGACACTTTCTGACTTAAAAATAAACAGATTATATATGTAACAGTTTAGCAGTTTGAGATTATACTGTATTTGATTTCTTATATGTCTAAATTAAAAGAATTATTGTATTGGGGATGAAACTCAGAGGCTTGAACATGCTGGTCAAGGAGCCACTAAGAGTTACATGGGTTACTAGCATAGGCTTTCCTAAGTGCCGGCAAGGCTGGTAGGTCGGCGGTCCCCTCCTCACCCTTAAAGTGGCTCAGTGGCTCTCACAGGCCAGCAGACTCTCTCTGAAACCTGTTACCCTCTGGAGCTGGAGTCATAGGTAGTTGGGTCACTAGATATGGGTCATGGGACTTGAACTCTGGTCCTCTACAAGAGCAGCAAGCATTCTTAGCCACTGGGCAATCTCCAGCCTGACAAGCTAGTTTTTGCATGAAGAATTCTACTAGGCAATATTATAATTGAATTGTAACTCAAATGCTCATGTGTTTAAGCTCCCAGATCTGGTGGTAAGAAATCTTTATTTTAACAAAGCAAGCCTCATGTATAAATTGCCCAAATGTGTCTTAAGGTATTTTGCCTCTGAGTTAGGGTCTTCAAATAATTTTCAAACTTCACAGGTTCTTTTTACAAATTTGCTAACACTCAGAAACAAAACCATTTTGAACATCTGTGTGATATTAGGAAGGTTTACTAATACAGTAAAAAAATCTGAGCCGTTCTCTATGTTGGTATTCATATACATTAATCTTGGAACCTGATAGTCTTATAAATGAATGAATACCCCTGACTATATTTTTAAAAAATGAAGCATGGAAGACTCACTTATCATAGGAGAATTAGGTCTGTCTCTCATTCTGCCCCAGACACTAACTTCATATGAGCAAACCCATCGCATTTTAAGTCCTACAAGGAGGTTGTTAAAGGGTGTACCAAACTTTCCCCTATATATCAGTGGAATCATTGTGACTGAAAAGCCCACCCCAGTGACACAAAGGAAAAGGAAATGTCATCTGGGCTAACGGCCCTGTATCTGTGCCCATTGACCTGTGGAAATGGAAAGTCATTTATTGTCTTTGAGCCTGTCTCCTTATTCATCAGGAGTTATGATAGATAATAACCTGATAAAACAGGATAAAAATCAAAGCAATATTAAGCCTTCTAAAATTGTAGTGCATACTGCTATTAATAATAATTATCTGCTGATAGGTACTGATGATACAAAGGTATACTGTAAGTGCTAAGTTTGTGATTTCCAAATACATGTAACCAAAAAAGCTTGGAGTGGTATCCACAACTGTGGTTGGGTTTTCTGTCTGTTAATTTGTGGTCCAGGGCATCTCTGCAAGAGGGCACGGGGAAGACAGTACAACAGACAGGTGCTCCTCTGAGACAAGTCTTTCCATTGGATCACCATGGTTTCAGTAAAATAAACAATAAATATGAAATTGTCCCACTGCAACCTTAGGAACCCAATTCAAGTTGTTATCAAAGACAAACTAGAGCTCTGAGCAAGTACCACCTTCCGAACTGCTGCTGCCTCAGACACAGCATTCCAAAACCCTCTAGCTTTAGCTGCACACTGACTATCCCCAAATTGTCCCTCCACTCACCCAGTTCTTACACAGCCTGTTCCGACCTACCACTCACGTCAGCACCACTGCATCTGAGAAGGCTCAGTCACATATGTTGCCTTTACCGACCCGTCTCTCTCTCTCTTTAGTTTATATTACAGTTTTGTTTACTTGTATCTTTCTAAAACATAGACTTCATGTCTTAGTGGCTGCTATGAATAATAAAAGAAAAAAACACTAGGAACATTATTCATCTACTTAAGGCAGAAGGATCACAAGTTTGAGGTGAGCTTGGGCTAACTAGTGAGTTCCAAGCCAGCTTGGGCTAACACGCTATAAATCTGTCTCTTAAACACATGAATGAAAGTTTAAAGGTACAGGATCTGAGGAGGTAGAGGAAGAAGAGGAGGAAGAAGAGGAGGAAGAAGGAAGGGGAGGAGGGGGAGGAAGAGGAAGAATAGGAGGAGGAGGAAGAGGAGGAAGGAGAGGAGGAAAAGGAGAAGAAGGAGGAGGGAGAGGAGAAGGAGAGGGAGGAGGAGGAGAGGGAGGAGGAGGAGGAGGAGAAGGAGGAGGAAGAGGTGGGGGAAGAGGAGTAAGAGGAGGAAGAGGAGTGTTCACCTGTTGCTTGTTACTCTGGCAGGCCGCACTCAAGTGTTTAAACCACAGCATTGCATTCATCCTGCTGCCAGCTTGAAACTTGTATGAATTTCCTGCAATTGCCAAAAGCAAGTAGAAAATAATAAATTTAAAAACTGTAACATAATATTCTTGCCAGATCCGTTAAGACTGAATGAAATAGGACTACAGAGCTCAGTTTCAGAATTCCCAATGGAAAATCTTTATGCCATCTGCTCACAGGACCTGACATTTAGAAATTCACCTTCCTACCACACATAAGATAAAGGTGATCGTGGTTCCCTAAATGTTCTTAAAGTAACTGTGTGCTTCTCTAGCTATGTCTGCAACCTCCTGTCACCCACAGCTCTCTGTACTGAGTCTATGACTTTGCTCATGCCAGGCAACCACTCTACCCTCAGATCTCCACCCTGGTCCTTAATATTAACATCCAGTGCTTTTCTAAAGGTAGTATGGAGGGTTCACCTGTTAGTCTATACATCTGTCACTTGAATATTCATTCCTAATTACATTAAACAGCCAGTTATAGAACATCAATAATGTTAAGACATATGCCAAGTTATTACAAATTTTCTGATCTTCTGGGGGGGGGGGTTCTCTTGAAAACTGGAAGCCAGGGATTCTGACTTGCTAAGTGCTCTACCACTGAGCATAAAATCTGCAGCCCGGGGAGACAGGAAGTGTTTTTCTTTTAGGAAGTTATCCTGTGTGAACCTGGCAGGCCCTGTGTCTAATCTCATTCAATGTGTGACAAGACCGGAGCGTGATGAGTAAGGGGTAGTTTGAGTGCTGTCCCTTCTTCCATCACTGATCAATGCTCTTGCTGAATTCCCCTCTGTCATCCTCTAGGGATGCAGAGCCTACACCTAGCCATACTCAGTGTCTCCTCTGCGATGCTACTGAAGCACTGTTCACCTTCAGAAGCTGCTGTCTTGTCTTTATGGAATGCTCATAAACCATGTTAGTCCTGTTTTGTTTGCTGAATTCAGATAAATATTACTATTTAATCTGAATAAAAGTCTACAATTGCATTGGTCAAGGTTACAATTTATACTAGTAAATACTGTTGCTAGTATGAACCATAAAAACCTGTGTACTCCAAAATAATTCTATGAAGTATGCTAAGAAGATGGAAGGAAACCAAAGAATTTGTTAGTAAAACTCAATAAACTTGATCCCATTTTAAAAATGCAATTTTATGATGAATAGCCATGAGATTCTAAGGGCGAGAGGCTTTAATTTAGAGAGCTCGGAGTAAGGTGCCCTTACTCTGTAAGTTGATTTACAACCAATTTGGACTGATTTTTTTCTTGCATCTAACATACAAATTAAATTTTTAATTTAAAATTACAATACATGAAAAGCTATTTGTTGATACAAAAATCACACCTGAACAGATGTAAACATTCAGTTGTGAAGTTAATTAAAGGTAGTCTATTTCAGTAAGAGTTGCTAAGAGGAACAGATGTGCAAGAATTGTCCAGATGGACTACTGTGGTGGCTGTCAACAACAGCTGGCAGTTGCTGTGAAGGAAGAGTAGCAACTGCTCAGGATCTTCGGATGGAGCCTATGAGAGCTTATGAGAGCCACCATGAGTGCAGCAGGCCAGGCAGCAGAACTCTCACAAGCCCATGCTCCAATTCTTCTCACCCACTTCCCAGACTCCTATGGTCAATTCTAATGAGTGTTCCTATATACTGTATGTAAGGTATTCTATTTTAGAAAAGGATTTGAACTAAGCAAGCAGTAAAGTATCCATAAAAGTTATGTAAGGGCAACGGTAACTTTCAGAACTTGAGGATGGTGTTACTGCTGGGTACAGGTGATGAGGAGCTCTGCATTTACCCATGGAGAGCCTTTGTCCAAAGTACGGCGTATAGATTCCATCATCTGGATTACTTGGGCTTTTAATTAAAGCTTAAAACACAATACGGAATAAAAGTCCTCCCAACAGATACAATTCCTCAAATACTTTTCTGTTGATAATACAGCAGAACCCGGATCAGGATCAGAAGTTAGTGCCTGCGGTACTGAGTTGACCCCAGTCTGTCTAACCCTTCACCTTTCTCGGAGTCCGTCAGCAGAAAAAGGTCTGGATGCTCTGGGTCATCAGCCATCATCACCATCCAGCCCACCACAGACACATTCTTATTTGACGTTGATTTGAACTGAGATGAGAGAGGAGCAGAGAAAACAAGAGATGACCAGTGACTTTATGTCCAGTTCTCAGTCAAAGTTAAAAGTGCCAGGGAGCTTATGTTCAGTGTGTCCACTGAAGAGATAAGCTGTGTGACTGGATGCTAGCTCAGGTCAGCTCGGCATGCCCTCCTAGGTAGCCTGCCTCAGTTCAGCCATCTCCCGAGTTAACTTTCATGCTACCCAAACTGTTCCACTCCGCATTCCAGCCGGGCATGCTGGGAGTCTGCTGTTCCTCATGTCATAGAGTTACCACGGAGAGAAGCTGCAGCCCAACACCTGTGCTTCTTCAGCTTAAATAGTTCACGTGCCAGTGAGGCTATCAGACAATTCCTACTTGTATTTTGTAAAAGCAAGATAGATTTTAAAAAAAGTGAGGAGGGAGGTACTTTAGGAATGCTGGTTATTTTTATAGTTAACTATTCTTTCTATTGAGAAAGGGGTGCTATGAAGAGCAGAAAATAAAGTTAATCTCAGTAACAGAAATTAAAAAAGAATGCTTAAGTAGCTGCAACTCAATCCTAGCATGTAAAAAAAAAACCCCCAAAAACAAAACAAAACAAAAAACCCCAACCTGCCAGAAGTCACAGTACATAGTAAAACAATGAACAATATTTCTACCATGAAATTTCTAGCAGAGCAGAGTGTACCTTGGTGAAATGAAGAACTTTTATTAATTAGAATAAGGACAAGCAAAAAAATCTACACAGGCATTATGTAGAAGAAAATGCACAAGAAGGGTGAAGCTTACTCAACAACCAACAGTACAGAGTAAAGCTAGGCTTTAGGCACATGGGCAGCAAAGACCACAGGGAGCCAGCCTCATAATTTGCCCTTTCTGGAAAAGCTTGGTATTTACACTCCTCAGGATATACCGCACAGAATCTGTACATGACAGCACCCACAGCACAATGGAATGAAGTCATTACGGTAAGCTCCTGGAATGCAAGCCTAGTCAACTATGAGAAGGAATGAACGACAACTGCAGGTACCAACAGTGACTGTCAGCTCTTAGGAATGTGCACACAGCTGGCTGTGGCACTGCACACCTTTAATCCCTGCCTAGTTTATGAGTCAGCTAAGGTTACATAGTGAGACCCTGTCTTCAAAAAAGGGAGAGTGCACACGTGCACATGTGACATGCAAGCCCAGAGGTTACGGAAAGCAGAGCACTGACTACAATGGAGTGCAAGACGATGCCTGGCGAAGGACGGCCCCAGGGCCTTCAAAGGTCAGGTAATGTGCTATTTCTTATGGGGGGGGGGCCTAAACATGTCTGCTTACTATCTTTACAGCTAAAGTTACTAGAAAAGGAATGACTACAGTACAACAGTAATGTTAATGATACGAAAAAGAAAAAGAACACTAGGAAGCTATAAAACTGACAGTGAAAACACCACAGGATAGCACAATTGACAGCTCATAACCTAACTTCAAAATAAACAGCACAATCTACTAAAATGAGCCTCTTAACCTCCGCAGCACTGTCAAGCAAGGTAAGCCCATAGTAAAGAGGGATGAGTTATAAATAGTGATATTCCTCAATATGCTGAACCCCACAGGTCTGGAGTCAGTCAAGTCTGGGGAGTGATGCCTCACCCCCAATCCATCCTATGTGTGGAAATTGACAGTCTCAATGCTAACTGGGTCTATTTATGTTGTGATTTGTAGTTTTTAAACTGATCAATAACTTTCCTTGCTGTGGTAGTTTAAATGAAAACAACCCCGTAGGCTCATAGGAACTGGTACTATTAGGAAGAGTGTCCTGATGGAGGAAGTGTGTTACTGGGTGTGGGCTTTGAGGTCTCAGATGTTCAAGCCAGGCCTCGAGTTTCTCTCTTTTGCTGCCTGTGGACCCAGATGCAGAGCTCTCAGCTACCTCTCTGGCACTATGCCTGCCTCTGTGTCACCGAGCTTCCTGTCATTAAGATAATAGATAGTCTGAACTTCTAAACTCTAAGCTAGCCCCAACTAAATGCTGTCCTTTGTAAGAGTTGTCATGGTTAGGGTGTCTCTTCACAGCAATTAAAACCTAACTAAAACAATTACTGTTAATTATTTTGTATATTTTCAGATTTCTGATATTATAACCATTATAGAAATACTCTTCTACCAATATCTTTGTTCACTTGTTCAAAGAAGACAGGTTTTCCTTAGATGAGGAGCTGCGGGATTGAGGGAAGCACCGAGGGGCTTGCCTACCCCACTAATGACTTACTGCACTAACGAGCAAGCACTTAATGAAGGCGGTTGGTTAGTGCATTTCACCTTCCGGTCACTTTCCTGCCTTACTGTTCTGGCTTATTCTTACTTTATAAATACAAAACTTTTCTTTTTCACGTTTCAAATTTTAACCAGTCAAATACATTTGTTCAATCATTATCATGTAGTGACTGATTTGAACACAGCCATAATTTTTTTCGCAATGATTACACTTTACCTAAATCTTTTAATATCATCAGTATGCTTTCATTTTTAAATTTCAAAAATAGCAATAGTACCCCTTCTTTTTTCTCGTTATTCTTCACAGGCCAAGAAATAATAAATAACTCCAATATAGGTATATGTGTGGCATATGGTGGTCAAGTAATTTTCCTCTCTCGTCTCTCCTGGGGTCATTCATGTCATTTATGAGACTAGGTCTCATAAAATAGCCCAAGTTAGCCTTGAACTCATGGTCGTCTTTTCAGTCCCTCCCCAAGGTCCCAGGACAAGTCCTAAGTGGCCACCTCTATACACATGCCAATAAGAGCAATGCTAACTGGATTCTTACATATCAAGGTAGGGTGTGTATGTGTGTGTATACAAAAGAAAATAATGTCATGAATTCGAGGAGAGGTCATAATCCCCTGCCTTTGAGAGCTAGGGTTAAAGGTATGTGCACCATGCCCAGATGTGGGATATAATTTTAGGTATTGTTTTCATTTCCAGTTTACATACCAGGAACTGAGGCTGTGAGGCAAAGGTTTTGAGCCATGTTCTGACCCAAACTCAGGACTGAGAAAGGTCTGATACCATGGTAGATATCTGTAATCTGTCATTTTCACACTTACAACGAAAAAACAGTATTCAAAAACCTTGAAAACACACAAGTGATTCCAAGGCATTGCAGTGTGGCCCCTTATACACATTCCAGAATAGTCCCTTACACACTGGGATGGTTGTATGCTTGACCCGGAGAGTGGCACTATTAGGAGGTATGGCCTTGAAGTAGGTGTGTCACTGTGGGTGTGGGCTTTAAGACTCTGATCCTAGCTGCCTGAAAGCTAGCCTTCTGTTTGCGTTTGGAACAAGATGTAAAATTCTTGGCTTCTCTCCTGCACTGCTATGCTCCCACCTCGATGGTAATGGACTGACCCTCTGAACCTGTAAGCTAGCCCCAATTAACTGTTGTCCTTATAAGACTTGCCTTGGTCATGGCGTCTGCTTACAGCAGTAAACCCCTACAACACACACGTTCCAGAGTGGCCCCTTACATACATTTCCAACTCCATACTGCACGCCAGGAGGAAGCATGAGAGCTGGGGGATGGATGAGAAACATGGCCCTGTGTCCTATCAGGGAGGGGTATTTTCTTTATAACCAGGAAGAGGTGAGAAACGAAGCTAAGGATGTTGAGGAGGAATGCTTACGTGCTTTCTCTCTGTAGCCTTCAGAGACTTGGCGGCATAGTAAAACAGCTGTGTTCCACACAAGGCTGCCCAATACTTTGTCCAAGAAGCTACCTGGGGGGGAGAAACACACAGGTGACCTTCTCTGCGACAGCACCCTGTAACTGCGAGTTCCGAGGCAGGTGACAGCACTTCTGATGTCTGCACCGCAGATACCCTATCATGTTCAGTGAACATCCTTTAGTGTGGATCCAGTAATTCTTCAAGGGTCCTGTAACTTTTAGGGAGACAGTAAAGTGCTTGCTTGGTGTGCACACACGAGGACCTGAGTTCAGAACCCCAGCATGTAAAAGCTGGGTGTAGTAGCTGGGAGTACCTGGGGACAGACACAGGCAAGCCATCCAGTGATCTTGTGGTTCAGTGAGACCGTCTCAAAAAATAAGGGGGAGTGATGGGGAAGACCTCGATATTGGCCACCTGCAGAATTGTGCATTTGTATGCACACGACCATGCACAAGCACAAACTCCCATGCACAAGCATAAACTCATGAATATGTACATACACACAGACACATCAGATCACTACTGGATATTATGCTGTAGCACCATCACCTTGTTGCCCCAATCCCATGTCCTTTGTCCACTCTTCCCAGCTGGTCTACACCCCACAGGCAGGCACTCTGTCTTAGTCTCTCACACCTTTACTCCACGCCGTCACCTTCTCCTGATGAAATTGGGACCTCTAGTTGTATCTGGTTACTAGGCACCACAGCATAGGAGCAGAGCATCACGGGAGGAAGTACAGTTGTGCCACCGCTAACGTGTAGACTGTCTACTCTATTACATATCCATTCCTCAAAGTTTTATTATACTCTCCCATAATGTCATTCTATAATTCCTGTACAAAATAAAGTCTGGCTTAAAGAAAAAGCTCATACGTTTCCAGCACACCTCCTCTGCCTCATAAACATCACAAAATCAGCCTTTTTTCTTGCTACAAGTAGCTCATCAATGCTGATCTATTTATAGACAAACTCAATTTTTTCTTTTCTTTCTCTTTCTTTTTTTTTCTTTTGAGACAGGGTTTCTCTGTGTAGTCCTGGCTGTCCTGGAATTCACCTATGCAGACCAGGTTGGGCTTGAACTCTGAGATCCGTCTGCCTCTGCCTCCCAAGTGCTGGGATTAAAGGCATGCATCACCACTGCTCAAGAGGAGCAAACTCATGTTCTATTCTTTTTTTTTTTTTAAGAGTTGACTGATTTTAATTGATTTCTTTTTTTTTCTTTTTTTTTTTTTTATTTAGTTTTTTTTTTCCCCAGGTTCCCCCCCCCCCCCCCCAAAAAAAAAGAAAAAGGAAAAAAAAACCCAAAAACCCTGTTCCCTCCCTCCTCCCCCTGCTCACCATCCCACCCCCTCCTGCTTCCTGGCCCTGCTTATTCCCCTACACTGGGGCATAGAACCTTCACAGGGCCAAGGTCCTCTCCTCCCCGTGATGACCGACCAGGCCGTCCTCTGCTATACGTATGCTGCTGGAGCCATGAATCCTCCCATGTGTACTCTTTGGTTGGAGTTTTAGTCCCTGGGAGCTCTGAGGGTACTAGTTAGTTCATATTGCTGTTTATCCTAAGGGGCTGCAAACCCTTCAGCTCCTTGGGTCCTTTCTCTAACTCCTTCATTAGGGACCCTGTACTCAGTCCAATGGATGGTTGTGAGCCTCTACTTCCAAAGTATAATCAACAAACCTTAAGAAACTCAAGAAGGAAGACCAAAGTGTGGATACTTTGTTCCTTTTTAAAAGGGGAACAAAATACCCATGAAAGGAGTTGTAGAGACAAACTATCGAGCAGAGACTGAAGGAAGGACAATCCAGAGACTGTTCCACCTGGGAATCCTTCCCATATTCAATCATCAAATCTAAACACTATTGTGGATGCCAGCAAGTGCTGGCTGACAGGAGCCTGATACAGCTGTCTCCTGAGAGGCTCTGACAGTACTCATGTTCTATTCAAAGAAGTTGCTGAGGGAGAAGCAGTTGCTGGTCTTCAAGTCAGCTTACCTCTTCATCTACCAGTCACTTGCAGTAAAGAGAAAAACTTTTCTTATACTCAAACTACTTATACTATGGTGTTGAGAAAACCAAACTTTTTTTGCTCTCTATTAAAGGCGCTTCGCCATAAACCTTTTGTTTCTGGTATGATTATTGTTTGGAGAACATTTAGTATTGGGATTCTGTTTTACATGAAAAAATACTACATTACGAAGTTTAAATGAACTGATGGAACAAAACTGGTCAAATCCCACTTCCCAGGTTTTTACTTTTGATTTTTCTACACACATTCTATTTACTTACTTTTTTTTTTTTTTTTTTTGAGACAAGCTTTCACTGTGTGGACCAGCCTATCTTTAAACTTACAGAGATCCACCTGTCTCTTGGACTAAAGGTATGCACCACCACATCCAGCTTATTGCTGCTATTTCTTAATAACAGGTTCATTAAAAATAGTTTTGGATAAGAATAAAAATAGTTTTGGATAAGAATTACCTTAAACGTTGAAGAGAAGTGAAGGATTATTTGGCCTAAGTTAAAGCTTAAAATATGATTTAGCTATGTGGCAAATTTACTACTTTATGAAAGGAATACGGAGGCCTGGAGCCCTGAGTCCTCTGCCTTCCTTCTTCATTTCCTGTGATCCAATAATTTAAGTAACACTTTGAGGTTGGCCCAAGTCAACAGGGAAAAAGAAAGTAACTACCCGAGTCAGAACAAAAACCTTAACAGGGCCCCAGACCTTAGAGTGTCACTCAGGCAGTAAACCTCCGCATGTGCACAGCACCACCACCTGCCAACACTAAAACAAAGCCAGATCCAACATCCATACCTAGTTCTGGGAAAGTCTCAATGTACTAACCCGCCCTTTTGGCTTCTGTAGTTCCACTTCAAGGTAACTTGTTATCTGAAGGTGTGTAAACCCAGAACATAGTTTTTATGGTTAAAAGCTCACCCTGAGAAAGGCTCAGGGCTCTACTGGGAACCCAAACACCCAGTGTGGTTTCTGGCCAGCTAACAGAAGCTTTCTATGGGCTGAAACTCATGTCCAAGCATTCTTCTTTGCTGAATACCACACATCAACAACCAAATACATTTTCTGTCTGTGCATTCACCATCCTGATTAAGAACAGAATTTTCCTTGTCCAGGAGTTAAATTAAAAAAAAAAAAAAGAAAGAAAGAAACATAATAAGGAAAATGTATAGGTTAAATGACTCAAGAAATGAACCTTACTGTGGGTTTCTTGCCTTCTTTTAACAAGGTTTTCCTCCGGAGCACACCTTGAATAGTAACAGCTCCTGGGTACAGGTGCACGGCCAAGTCTTCCGACTCCGCAGAGCTGTAACAGCGAGATGAAGCACAAGGTGCCTAAGAGTGTGTGCGGTGGTCCTGAGAGGGTCCATAAATAATCCACTTATTCTTACATTTAAAACTCTGAGACTTTACTGAGAGCTGGTAAGATACTAAGGGTTTAAAGACTTACTGGTCTGAAAGTTTTAAGCTGTTGTAAAGGTTAATTAGGAAGTTATTAGGGCCAGCAGCTGTTTAAATACACATTCATCACATATTTCAACAAATGCAATTTAGAGAGAAAGCAGCGATTTACTTTAAGATTAGTCAAGATTTTAAGGTAATTTTTTTCTTAACATAACACAGTACATCACTGTGGTAAACCATCAGAAACTTTTGGCAAGAGAGAGAAGGATTTTGTTACAAGTATTTAAGTATACAAAACAGAGAAATACAAATAACAAGCTAAAACAAACAAACAAAAACAAAATACAATGAACCAACACCCCACCCCACCCTAAAAAAAAAAAAAACCCACAACTCACACTTGCTTTTAAAGTATTTAAATAAAAGTAACTGTGCCTGCCAATCAACTGCTTTTAGAAACTGGCTTTCTGTAGTAAGTTTTACTGACATTCGATGATGGCCTGGCATATCTCTGACAGAAAAACCTCACGCTCAGGATTCCCTTTTCATATCCATTAGGAATCATTTTAATGCCTTTCCTCAGCTGACTATGTTAAGACAGAATGGTTCAAAGGCCAGCCTCTGCTGATGTGTTGTGAGATGTACAACTCTTAAAACAGCCAAAACATAGAAGCTCAATTTTCTTTATGATTATTTAGGTGTCTTCAAAGTGACGACCTAGAGATTTCATGCTCCCGCTGCTTATACGGGGACACATGGAGGGGACTCTGTCAAGCTGACAGGGCTTGCTTCTTGGAGTCACGGTGCTGTTGTTCTGAGGTGACTTCCTGTCACTTGTGTCCCCGCCCCCATGCATCCATCATCTTTAGGTGCTCCCACAGCTAGAATAGTTCAGAGAGGCCCCATTAAGTAGAGAACTCGACAAAAATTACTTCATGAAATAGACTTCTCTAAATTCAGGCTCTACAATTTATCCAAAGAAAAGAAAAAGCTTACTTTAAAAAGACAAATTGAATATAAATTTACTAGTAAAATAAATGCTTTGATTGCAAGAAAAATAAATTGATTTTTACACAGCTCAGCCGTAATTAGCAGCATTAGCAAGTGTGACATTAAAGGACTAACAACTTTGTAGCATTTTTAAAATGTGACATAAAGATGAAATTTTTAATATTTAGCTCTGTGATTGAGAAAGAATACTTCAAATTTAAACTGCATTAAATCTTTTAAAGAAGGTTTTCATGGGCAATTTGTTTAGTTTTAAAATCAATTAGCTGAGGAAGAAGAGAAAAAAATGTCAGACCACACCCATATGAGCCAGCCACCAACACCAGAAGGGAGTCCTATGGCCCCTGATGCAGGGGATTGTACCTGCTGGCCTTCATGTGGCTTCGATAGCCATTTCGTGGCACTCTTGTCACCGGGCCGAGAGAGTGGTATAATCTCTTCCTGTTGGATTCCATTATAAATTGTATATATTACACATATTTTTATTTATAGGATCATCATCAATACCTAGAATAGTATTCTAGTTTCCTATGATATCTAGCTTTCTGTATAATCCTTAAAAAGGGCAAGATATGGTTCTTTTTTAAAACATGCAACACATTAACCCTTTTCTTGTGCTGACTCTTAAAACCCAGGTCTAAAGTCCATGCTGTGCTCTGCAGTGACACATGCACTTATTCTCACATATCTGTCAAAGGCTGACAACTACTTATGGCCAAACAGTATGGAAGCCTGAAAAAGGCTCCAAAGCCCCTTTGCTCTTCTTGGATCCCAGTTGAAATATGATATATGGCCATATATAAATAATTCATTTTATTGTACGTCCCTCTGAAGACACCTAAAAGTAATGTGGCTTATAAACTTAAAATAAATGAGGAAAATATCTTATTATAACTCAAAGTAAACTAGTAGAGACAAACTAAGAAGTAAATATAGGCAGTCTTTAATTTCATATCAATGGGCAAAGCCAATAAATGATAAGAAAGGTATGAACCAGAATTCATCCCAGATCATGTTGTACTTCATATAGGAAATATTCCCAAGAAACAATGGTATTTCTTTGTTTGGGAAAGTTGGGAAAGTCAAAAGTATGTGATACATGATACTTGAAGTAAAAAACTACTACGGTATTTGATGTGTCTCTAGGAAATGACAGGAGAAAATTGTGGTTAAAATACAGAGAACAATTCAGAGACTGAGAATGTAGCTTGTGATACAGCATTTGCTACACGCCTAAGGCCCGCGCCTGATCAGGGCACTTGGTATGTGGGTCAGTGCTATTTCAAGTCTGAATCTTTCTAGGCTGCATTTTTTTTTTTAAGCTGTTTTCAATATGTCTGAAGAGCCACTACTTTAAATTTGGCACAAGTACAGACTTGTTAGTGGCAAATGTATGTAAAACTATTATACAAGAAAATCACTGTTTTGAGGTATGAAGGTTAGACCTTACAAACTGCCTTCCTAGGTAACTTGCTGGGATGAGAACACACCAACGCAGCAGCACACTGGGTTATGCACAGTCTGAGCAACCTAAGAAACAACTGCTAACCAATACAGTTAACCTAAAAATGACAATATACACCTTAACCAGACTGATGCCACGCCTTTTCCTGAAGGAAAGATACTTTTTACAAATTCACAAATCAAGCCCAATGCAACTTTTATGTTCTCTGTTCCAGGTAAACTCAAATTAAAAGAATGAAAGTGGGAGCTGGAGAGATGGCTCGGAAGTTAAGAGCACTGTCTGCTCTTGCAGAGGGCCTGGGTTCAATTCCCAGCATCCACACGGTGGCACACAACAATCTGCAACTCCACAGCTAGGTGATCTGACATGCCCTCTTTTGATCTCTGTTGGTACCAGGCATGAAAATGATACAGATATACACACACAGGCAAAAACACTTATACACACAAAATAAAAATAAATGTTAAAAAAAAAATAAAGAATGAATGTAAAACTTCAGAAGCGAACACATAAAACCAAGTTCCCCAATGGAGACAATAAAACAGGACACTCAATGTATAAAAGATCAAAAAGTACAGTGTTTAAGTGAAATCTAACATATTCCTGAGAAATCTTTAAAGAGGAAGTTTCCAATAAGCAGCCTGAGATCAAGACGACTCAAATATAATTTCAAATGTTCCTTTTAAAAATTAGTGATACGGAGTTTTCATAGAACATAAATATTTAGTCTAAACAATGATCTTAGGGCTCAGTAGAAGACCCTGGTCCAACCCTTAGTGCTGTCTAACAACACCAACTCTCCTGCTATCTCCCCACTACACTCGCTGCTTTCAAGTTCAGATCTTGGTTTACACGTAAAGATGGAACAATTCTTTCTGTCAAGTCTAATGTCTTGAGCCCAAGGACACTGAAGTGATAACAGAAGACTTTGAATGGGCATTTAGCAAACACCTATCTGAATAACTTTTCATTGGTCTCAGGGAGATCGTCTATTTGATGAGCAATGGAGAGCAC
>JADRCD010223938.1:6598-38769 GCA_019843815.1 Montemys delectorum | reverse complement strand
GGGCTTTTGATCTAATTAGCCCGGAACCTCACTTTGACACAGGTTGGGGCTGTGATTTGTCAGCCGTTTAGGCCCTGCAAGCGGCTGGCGGCTCAGGGCCGCCTGACTGTGCACATATTTATGAACACGGGTGCTGGGCGGAGCTGCCTCTGTGAATCAGAGGGGAGCAGCTGATGAATTGCTTGGCGCTCATGGATCGGAAAGTGACTGTCAGACATGATTTCTCTGATTTATAAGTTGCAGGAGCCTTCTTTGTCCTCTCAGTGTTTGTATATCAGACAGCCCAGCCCCATTCACAGCCAAGTGCTGAAAGGCTGTTTTGGAGTCAGAGCCGTCAGCCATTCCTCATCCCTGCCGCAGAGCCAGCTCTAGCTAGACAGCGGCAGAGCTCCAGCTGGGACACCTCTTCTCAGGACTGCTTCTGAGAAGCCCCACTAGAGGTGGCCTGCGCTTTGGGAGCTTCGAGACAACAAGGCAACATCCTTGCCCTCCTGCAGCTGTGGTAGATTCTGGAGCACTGAGAGACTGCTGCTTGTGGTTGAGGGGGTAGGGGTGGGCCACACACATGTGATTGGGCTTTGTATCCTGCACAGAGCAACACCCCAATCTTGGCAAGTGACCTCATTTTCTGAACCCGTTTCTTCTTCCTGGAAATCCCATTTCCTAGTCAGCAGTACTGCTTCTAAGGCTGTTGTAGTAAACCTCGGTAGAAACCTCTCGGTAGAAACCCTGCCTCAGTTGCGAACGGAGCATCGGAGCACCCGCATGTGGCACAGGAAAGCCACACAGAAGGGTGGTTCTCATCCCATCCTGCATGCATTCATTCATCTCGTGCACCAGGCTCTGAGAAGCATTGTTGGTGCAGTAGGGAGGAGTGCAGGGTGTGTTAGGGGGTCTTTAGAGGCAGCCCCCACACTGGAAGTCATCTCTAATTACAATGAGCATCTCCCACGGGAAGTGGAGGAGGTGTGCGGGGCCTTCGTGGTGAGCGTGCTGAGCCTGCCCCATGTCCCCAAACTTGTCAATGAGTCTCTTTTCCACCAGTGTACAGGGAAGATCTGCCCGCATTTCTGCCGGGTGCATGTGGCCTAGTTGCTGGGGCTCTAGGGACACGACAAAAGCCCGGCAGATTCCAGCCACTAGGCTATGTGGGGCAGGCCCACCTGCACATAGAGTGTGCAATTCAGTGGTGGGGGTGCCTGGAGTGTGGGGGATGAGCTGGGCCAGGGAGTGAGAGCCTGCTGTCCCAGCATTCCTGCCAGGGCCTGGGGACCCGGGGACTCGCCAGGAGGCTCAGCCCATCTGTGTCTGTGGCTTGCCACCAGCAGAGCCCCTCTGCTACCTAATTCTTGCCTTTGAGGGCAAATCAGAGCACCTGGCACCTTTGGTGAGCCCACTTCCCTAGGGAGTCAAGGGAGGGCTGTGTCCTTGGCTGTCCCAGATTGCATTTTTTTTGCCAAAACAGCCATGCACAGCAGTAAACACTAATTGAGCACTTGCTGTGTGCTGTATGCTGCTTTATATAAATTAACTCATTAATTCACATCTTGACCATAAGAGGAAGGATGACGCTGAGTGCTTCTGAGAGAGGACACCTACTCTGGCTGACGTGACACTCAAATAAGGGGATGCCCACACCTTCTCTGACCATGAGCAGAAAGCATGGAACTCCCCACCTGTCACAGACTCAGGGTGTCTATATATTCTACAGTGTGCAGCTTGGGGGGTGGGGTAGGCAGAATTTGAACACAGATCTTGATTCTGGGCAAGGTTGTGGACTTCAGCTCAAATCCAGCAAGTGAGCAGGCATGGTCCTTGGTTCATTCTGCTCTCTGAGCACCATTGAGTGGAGGCTCAGGTGTTGAAGCAGTTCCTGGGTGGGAACATTTGTTCTGATCGGAAGCTGATCAAGGAGTCGTGCCCGTCTTTGTGACTCCCAGCATAGGCAAATGTTCCCAGAAGAGACAGGTTGCTTACTGCAACTTCTTCTAGGGTCTTACCAAGTTACTTCACCACCTTCTCCCACCCTGCCCTGTTCTGGCCACTCCCTTCTAGAGCAACCTTCACACCCAACTCACAGACTGAGGCTCCATGCCATCCCCCTCCCCATCCCCACTGGAATGAAGGAAGACATCGTCTGTTTCACTCTCCAACGAATGCCTAGCTCATTTAGGCCTGTCCCTGGCATATCGCACACTCCATGAATATTCAATTGGATTTTAAAAGGCCCGGCTACTCCCTTTAACCATCTAGTATGAAGTATGGCCCCATTTCCTGGGGCTCTCAGAGCTCAAGCTGTCGAACGTGGCTTGTGACCAGAAGGAAAAACTGTGACCAACATTTCAGAAACCTACATCTAGACCCAAAACCAGCTGCTGCAAAACTCAGGGCCAGGCCATCCAGAGCAGAGATGTGACTCGTGTCTGTGGTTCCCCTGCCTCAGCTTCAATTCCAGGGATCAGAGATGCCCTGGCGCAGGGTGACCCGCAGCTGGAGTAGGGTATCCTAGGGATGGTGTGGGGTGTTCTGGGCCTGGGACAAGGGGGTCTTAGCCCTGGCTGCTCTTGCATGAGCGTCACTGAAGTTGTCACTTTCCTTTGCAGAGGAAGGCATTAACCATGAGTGTAAGCTGTGTAACCAGATGTTCGACTCCCCAGCTAAGCTTCTCTGCCACCTCATTGAACACAGCTTCGAGGGCATGGGTGGTACTTTCAAGTGCCCCGTATGCTTTACAGGTAAGGTACCATGTGGGCATGGCAAGAACACATGGGGTGTGGGAGGAGCCTGCTGGAGCCCTGCCTCACAGCCCCCACGCCCTTTGAAACTCTGTCTCCTAACATGCAGAACTGCCCCATAGTCTGCCTTTCCCTTCCTTTTGGGCACCTTGGGTGACAATTTTCCTGCCCCCCCCCCCATTGTGGCTGAGCAAATGCTCACTCCTGCCTCAGCTTCTCTGTTGCTGTCTGCTCTTCCTGGGTTCCTCCGTGCCCCAGGAAGTGGCACGTCATACGCTTCATCCAGCGTCAGTGGGACTGCTCTATACACTCCCCTCACCCTACCCACTTCCAGCCTTTGAGCTCCCTGTCCCAGCCAGGTTTCAGCCAAACAGCTCGAGGGCAGCTTTGTTGGCCAGGTCTCCAGCCCCTAGGCTGGCTGCCAGCCCCGGCAAGTGAGTGGCTGTCCCGGCCCGAGGCATATCTCGGGGGCTTTGCTGGCCCCCTCCTGCTGCCCAGATGGCAGCCGGTATGCACAGGGAGCCGCGCTCTCCCGGCCTTCCCGACATCTGCTGTCTACCTCTGTGGGAAGCCCACCCCAGGGAGGGTGCCTGGCAGAAGACTGTCTCTGAAGTGCTTGCCTCCCAGACACACAGCTGCTTAGGGTCACCTCCTGGATGTGCCCAGGGCTGGGCTCTCATGGGGACTGCTGTCACGGGGAAAGGAAGCCAGTGCTGTGACCTGCTCATGACACACATGTGTATGCACATGTCTCTGGGGTCCCAGCCTCCCCGAAACACCCTGGTCCTTCCCTTCCTCCCCCAGCTCAGGATGCCCTGCCCATCTGTTAGCGTCACATGCAAGGATGCAGACAGTAACCCTGACGACAGGAGCAGTGATTTGTGTCATTGACTAACCTCTTGGTACCAGACACTGTGCTGTGCTGACCTAATTCCAGTCTTATCTCTGCAACTCACTTGCAGTGGGATCTTGAGCAAGTCATTTAGTGTTGATTTTCTTCTGTCAGATGGGGCAACGGCAGTGACTGCCTTGCAGTGTGAAGGCATTTGGCTGGTAGAGGGTACATTCACTGGCTTAACCATGCACTACTTCATTTTTTCAAAACAAAACAAAACAAAACAAAACAAAACACCGTGCCTATATTTACCCATATGATGCTCCTAGACATCCAGTGAGGTATTTACTATAATGAACCACAGAGTTTAAAGAAAGATACAAAGCCCAGAGAGCTTAACTGTCTGTCCCAAGGTTGCACAGCTGCTGTGGGGCAGGGCTTAGTTTACCTAGTTCAGAGGCCTCTGATAGGGACTACGCTCCCAGCAGTAGTTCTTGGCCAACCATGCCTATGCCTAGGTGATCCCTCCTTGGGAGAGGTGGTGGGGCTGAAGTGGGCTGGCCTCTAACTGCCGCGTCTGTGTACAGTCTTCGTCCAGGCCAACAAGCTACAACAGCATATCTTCGCCGTGCACGGGCAAGAGGACAAAATCTATGACTGCTCGCAGTGCCCACAGAAGTTTTTCTTCCAGACAGAGTTGCAGGTGAGTGTGCCAGCCCCTGTGTACCAGTGGCTACACTCTCGACTGACTGGCAGAGTGTGTACTGGCCTATGCATTCCTGGGAAGGCCTACAGTAGAAGGCTGGGCCTATGAGCAGGAGACTCTAGCTCTTACCCATCCTGGTTCCTAGAGGATCCTTCCGTCTGCTCCCTACTCAGATCATCTGGTAGTATTTGGCTGGGTTTGGCTTTGTGACTGCTGGCCCATGTGGCCCATACAGCCTGAATCCAGCTCTTCCTGGATAATTGGAATATAAGATATAGTGGACGTCTATTGGTTCCAGCTCAGAGGAAGGCAATCAGTACTAAGGTCAGTGTGGCCCTCAGGTGGACACAGGAGTCTCCACCAGTTTTCTTGAGCCTCCCAAGGAATATTCATGCAGGGAACCGCTGGGTAGTCATCTGCAGCCCTGCCCTCGAGTCCCATGGGCTCTTTCTCTTCTTACTTGGTACTGACTTCCTGAAGACCTGAATCTGGATCCAGAGCTTTCTGTTCCACTGACTTTTCCAGGAGATTCTTATTGACAGTGAAGAGTTCACATGCCTGTTAGAAACACCTTCCGTGCTCACACAAAGGTCACGCCTTGTAGTAGCATCTCTACATAAGGGAGAGTTCCCCCAACCCATGCACCATCATCGACACTGGCAGTGCATGCACAGAGGGGTGGCAGACACACACAGCTCAACACTGCAGCCCCAGAGACCACACTCCCACTTACTGGGACCAAGCCACACAGATGCTGAGAAGTGCTACCCACTGGGGAGCCACTGCTCCCAGCCATGGTGGGGAGGTTAGATTTCAGCAGCGGTATTCTTGAGATTTCCGTAGCCAGGAACAAAGGCTTATTTGTCGTTCCTGTCTGCAGATCTACGCAGAGTTCATGATACTCGGTGACCTGTGCCTACAGAGGGCCCATGCCCATCTATGTTTCCATGGTCACCATACAGGGAGGCGGGGGAGGGAGGAGAGATGAGTGCATCAGCTCTTCTAGCTTCCACTGGGAAGAGAGGCAGTCAGCTTCTCCCACACAGGGCCCGTCCCTCCACGCTTGGCTTCCTAGGGGTGGGAAGGAGCCTCCCTGTCTGAATGCACAGGTTGGGAAGTTGAGGCTGCTGATGGTAGCCCCAGCCCCTCTGCCACGAAGCACGAGGGAGCTGGCCATGTGACAAGATCCCTACAGATACATCATGTATCTTCACAGGGTGCATCAACCTGCAGGGAAGCCCCCACCTCACACCTGGGCAGTGCTGTGCCTATGCCCAGTGACCTTCCACCCACTCAGCATGAGGCTGACATTCGTCACCCATCACGTCCCTGGCCGTAGTGGTGCCTGGTGCAGGCAGGCTGGGCCTTCTGGAGGCTTTAGCTCACCCCCATCTCCATAGTTGCTGAAAATAGGTCCTGGAAGGATGCAGAGGGAGTCAGCCATCTGCTGGCTGGGTCCTGATTGAGCTCAGCTCTGGCTGAGTAACCAGACCTGGGAGGTTTCTTTTCTTTTGGGCAAGCCCTCTATCTCCCAGATATCTTTACCCTTGCTCGGGGGCCTTCGTTCTCTCCCCAGTGTAGAAGGGTTAGGTATCGAGTTAAACAGAACAGGCCAAGGAGGGGCTCCACTTCCGAACATCATAAGTGGGGGCTCAGCGTCCTTGTGAGTCTATACCCTGAGTCTCTGCTGAGGACAGCGAGGAGCTGGTACCCAGGACCAGAGCTACTAACCAGACCCCAGTGGGCTGTCGGGGAAGCTGCCTTGACTGCCTGGTGGCACATGTCCTTTCTCCCACATGCAGCTTTCCCAGAACCCCCTAGTCTACCTGCCTTACTTGTGTGGCCCTTCGATCAGTCAGAGTAGACTGGGATCTCCTGAGGGATGAACGAACAGGACAGGTTGCTTAAAAACACCGGAGCATGTGTAAACTACTGTTAGTGTGTTAAATCAGTTTCCTTTCATGCTGCCTTTCTCACTCCTGCCTTTGTCCCCTTCCATTGTCCCGGACACTATGATGGGGAGCAACTGTCCTCTTCTTGTTGGCTTTAAGATGTCTCCCTGAGGGCTTGGGGGATGTGGGTCAGTGGGTAAAGTACTTGCTGCATATGCGTGAAGCTCAGAGTTACAGTTCCCCAAACTCTTGTAAAGCCAGGTGCTATAGTGCCTACCTGTAATCCTGTTGCCTCTACTGTGAGATGGGAGAATCCCTGGAAGCTCAGGGAAGAGCCAGCCTGGTGTATGCAGCAATGGGAGGGCTAGCCTGGTGTATGCAACAATGCTCAAGGAAGAGACCCAGCCTGGTGTATGCAACGACACTCAATGAAGAGACCCTGTCTCAATGTGAACGGTGAGGACAGACACCCAGGTTTGTCCTCTGACCTTTACACATGCACCATGACAGGCATGTTCCCCCTGTCTGTCTCTGTCTGTCTCTGTCTGTCTGTCTGTCTGTCTGTCTGTCTCTCTCTCTCTCTCACACACACACACACACACACACACACACACACACACACACACACACACCAGCGTGGGGAGAGAGAGACATGATAAACAAACAAGTTTCTCTCTGAAAGAAGACTCTCTGTTCCTGTTTCTCTGACATAAGGGAGACATCACAGGGGACTGGCTTGGCTTCCAGAATGTACCAGTATTGAGAAACTAGGGTAAGACAACTGTGCCTCACTTTGCCTCTGCCTAACCTTGGGCTATGGACCAACCCTAGAATAACCAAGCCTGTAATCATGTTATTTAGGAGGCTGAGGTAAGAAGATCAAAAGTTCAAGCCCAGGCCAGGCAACTTAGACTTTGCCTTAAAATAGAGAGAACTTAAAGGCTGAGGGTGTAGCTCAGTGGTAGATTACTTCCTAGCATGCACAGGCCCTGGGCCCCATCACCAGCTTTACAAAAAAGAAAAACCCTAGAAGCCACTAGTTCCCTGGTCACCCGGATAACCTTTGAACGGGATCCTCAAGTAAAAGAACCTCACTAAATTATAGCCTTAACAAGCCACTATTTTCTGTGATTAATTATTTTAATTACAGACCATTTAAATGGGAAGTGTAACAACACTAAATCTATGCAAATAATGGCTTTTGTTAAGTAACTTGAATAGCAATTTTCTGGGTTTGAGGAAGGTTTTCAGGCCCCATGATTTCACTGCTGTTAATTGAAGCTGGTCTGGATTGTCTTGTTTGCATGAAGAAAACAAGGCTGGTGTTTCTCCTGGGTGCCTTGGAAGGGCACTGAGGTCAGCCAAGGCGCCTGCCCCTGCTGGGCCTTAACTACCTTAACTACCAAGTGTCGTTCAATGTTAAATCAGGAAGCACATGCACTGTGACCTTAGAGGACTTGAGGAGGTGTAGAGCCTAGGACTGAGTTTATTCTGGCTCTGTAGAGTTCTGCTGTGGATGACTAGGTTGGAAGCCGGCAGGCCTCTTCTTGTGTCTGCCTCTAAAGACCAGACGCATTGACAGGAGCACAGTTACCAGAATGAGGGAGATGCAAGTCTTATTTAAACTTGAGTTCAGCTCGCTCTGTGAGATTAATTCAGGGAATCTGGATAAAACGATGTGAGTTTATGCATGACTAAGATCATGAGCAGGAACTAAGGTTTGTTGTTGCTCGTTTGGTGCTTGTGTATAGGGGCCAGTGTTCACCTAGTACCTAGTCTAGGGCTAAAGCTTAGAGAGTGAGCTGCCAGGATTCTGTGGCAGAGAGCTGTGTGTACAAAAGAGCCTGTGGCCAGCATGAGTAGATGTATAGCTAGGACAAGAGCAGGCAGAACATAGCCCGGGCAGAGAGCAGGAACTGGTGGGTAGGAAGAAGCAGCTAGAACAAGGATCACAGCAGCGTCTGTAGGGCCGAGGAGATTCAGCCTGACTTCCACTGTGGTAGGAACTCAAGCAGGAGCGAAGGTTGATTTACATCCTAAATCCAAATTTTGGAAGTACTCTTTGGGAAGACACTTATTGAGCGAACCAGAAGGGAAGAAGCTCCTGCCCATCTCGTGTCCAATAAAGGTTTGTGTAAATATGTAGTGAATTCTAGAACGCAATAAAATGAGCAAAAACTTTTGACAGGCATACCTCCCAGAGAAGATGAATGTCAAGTTATGACAGGAAGGAGCAGAGAAAGCCACATAGTGATGCCACCCACAGCACCAGAGTGGCTAAAGCCAGACAAATGCAGAAAGCTGAGCCTGTCTGGGGCCAGGGTACCAAAAGCCCGGAGCTCTGGCATCCTGTTGAGGGAGGTCACCATGGCAGAGCAGAAAGTTAAGCATGACAAAAAGAAAGTTAAGCACACAGCTACCATTACCCATAATCCAACCCAGGGCATTGTACGGAGAGAGGGGAGCTGAGACCCCCCCACACACACATGCCTATGCCGGCAGTGGCCCCACAGCCGAAGCTCCCATTCCCTCCTGGTGAGAGGGACCCAGAATTCTTTCCTGTGCCAAGCAAGAAGGTTAGACTCAAAAGGACCCCCCATGTGCATTCTGACATGACATTTTAGGAAAAGCAAAAAACGTTTCAGTTCAGAAAGCAGACCGAAGTGTCAGTTCCTGAAGGTGGGCCAACAACAGAAGGGACCGAGTAGAACGTAGGAAACCAACCCCAGGCAACACACTGAGCACCTGTGTGCTTAGGCCACATGCTGGGCTCAGGGACCCAGGCTGACCACACGGAGTTTCTGGAAGTCTATTGTCTTCTCAAGTGTTTGCGACTCTGGGGTGAAGAGGTTTCCCGGCATGCTTCATGGACCCCAAGCTTTGGGAGAAGCCATGAAGTTTAATCATGGCTACTTATGATCCCCTCCTCTGTGGAGAGCTAAGGCATCCAGGGGGCTGAAACTGTGGTGATATCCACAGCTTCTGGAAGCCATAAGTAGATGACATTGGGTTCTTGGGGTCCTGTCCCCAGAAGCCAAGTGTCACTAAACGATGTGGTGGGGCTCTGTCTTCTCTGCAACTGTCCTGTCCTTTCCTTGTGGTCTTACTGTAGAGCCTGTGGTTCTGTAGCCAGGGAGTCTGGTCCTTCTCCAGAGAAAGGCCAGAAAGGACCCTGGCTCGTTGTCAGTGGTACAGCCGTTGTTTTCTGCAGTTTCCTTTTAGGCAATTTGAAAATCTTATGGGTTTGTAAAGTTTCTTCCCTCTAGGACTTTTATTTTCTGAGCTGGAACAAAGCAGTACCCAGAGAACTTCCATCTGAGGCAACCATGCTGGCCTGGATGCTGTTGGCACCAGACAGCCACGCTGGGACTTGAAGGGAAACATTGACATGAGTTGGTAGGGACATGGCCCCAGGCCCCCTGCCTCTGTTTCTTGTGACCCTAGCCTTTTCACTGGTTCAGGAGGGCAGGAAGGAGATATGATTAGGGAATAAGACACTTGGAAAATGCCAGGGCTGTTGGGCTTGTGTTTTTCAGCCGCAGGCCTTGGCAGATGAAGGCCTGGGGCCTTGTCGGCCCCTTGCCAGGGTAAGTCAACCTAAAGGAAGGGGCAGCAGACACGGCTCGCCCAGCCCAGCTGTCTCCACATCCCCTTGGGCATCTCTGTGTCCACCAACAGAGCATGGATGGTGTGTCCTTCTCCCTCTTCAGGCTTTCTCTGCCTTCTGTTCTTCACCCAGGGATGCCCGGGCCAGTGCCCTGCTACCTGGGCCTCCAGGTCTGGGCTCTGAAGGTGGGCACATCCCTGAGTGGAGTGAACAACAGAGCTGACATCCTCTTGCTTCATTTCTGCCACAGCCCACCCTGCTCCTAGCGGCTGGTATAGTTCATCTCAGCACATCCTCGAGACAGTCCCTCCATCTCTGTGTACAGAAATGGAAACTGAGGCTCTGAGAGGTTGGGGGGGGTGGGTTTGTCTGAGGTCACAGGTAAATGACAGAGTGCCAGAGCCCCACGCAAAACCGAATCGTCTTTGCCACCAGGGCAAACAGAAACCCTCCAAAGTTTAAATAAATTGCCATTTATATGAGCTAATAGATTTAAATGAGGCCTGCAGTGCTGAACTATAAAAAGCCTTGTTGTCAGGGGACCCAGAAACTATTTTAGTAGTTGGGCCAAGCAGGTAGCAGGAGTGGCAGTAACAGGGGATGAAAAGAAAGTCTCCTAGGTGAGCCAGGTGGAAAAGCTGCTGCTGCCCTGCCGGGAGCCAGGCCTGGCAGGCAGGCACTGACTGGAGGCCTGCAGAGCGGCCACAGAGTGGCTTCTGTTGAGGCTGGGCTGCGGAGAAGAGGGGATAGCTCTAGCCATGGTGAATCCAGTGACCTGCTTCCTGATGTTGCTTTTCCACCTTGTTATGGTACCCAGGACTTGTGTGGTAATGTCACAGTAGGGGTGGAGCCCTAGAGCTGTAACTGTGTAACTCTCTGGCATCTCTGAGCTGATGAGGAGAGCCTGCCCGAGCACTTGCAAGTTCCTGACACGCGCACTTGTGCATACAAACTCGCAGGCATCCACATAGGTGTTCACATGGGCACAAACACTTCTCCTTGGTGGGCTGGACAGGGGGAACTGTGGACCGGTTCCGTGTCCTGGACTGCCGAGCCCTCGGTGACAAAGTGGGAGTGGGGTGGGGGCTGCAGGAAGTGATTCCGATTCTGAGCTGGCCCACGGCGGCCAAGCGGCCAGCACAGCACTGAGCAGGCCTGTTTAAAGGATTATTTCACGCTGTTTGCTTGTGTGTGCCTAATCATGCCGCTTCCAGCTAAATGATTACAATTGATTAAAAGCAGAGCTGGTGCTCTAACAAGCAACCCGGAGTACTCTGATGGCGAGTGCCTGGCCCTGCCAGGTTGGATCCTGGTGCCCAGCCAGGGGGGAGGTGCCTGTGAGCTGGGGGCATGGTCTGAATTTTTCTGGGCTGGACCTTTCTTGCCCAGTCCCTTCCCTCATTTTCATTGACTTAATGACTTATCACACACTCACAACCTGGTGACATTTCAAGGACCTTAGATGAAGCTGAGGCACAGGCAAGGACTTCATTCTCACAGGTAACATTCTACCGGAGATATAGTAAGTCAGTGAATTCATGAGTTGTATTGTGACAGAGGTAGGGTATAGGGGTGTGTGTGTCTGTGTCTGTGTGTGCATATGTGTGCAGCAAATGTTCAGGCTGAACAATTGGATGGTGTGGTTAAGAAAGCATTACTTCTGTCTTAGTTATGGTTTCATTGCTGTGAAGAGACACCATGACCAAGGCAACTTTTTTAAGGGACAACATTTAATTGGAGCTGATTTATAAGTTCAGAGAGGTTCAGCTGATTGTCATCAAGGTGGGAACATGGCAGCATCTGGACAGTCATGGTGCTGGATGAGCTGAGAGTGGTATATCTTGTTCCAAAGGCAAACAGAAGACTGGCTTCCGGGCATCTAGGAGGAGGGTCTCCAAGCCCATCCCCACAGTGACACACTTCCTCCAACAAGGCCGTATCTCCTAATGGTCCCACTCTCTGGGCCAAGCACATTCAAACCACCACACCATCCCAGTCTGGAAGTGGAGACAGTCTGTGTGAGGCAGCTGCCCATCTTCCTGCTGGAACACCCTGCCTTTCTTTTACTTCAACCATGCTCAAGGAGCCCATCTCTGGGATGCTCTCCCTTATCCTCCCTCTAGCCTTTCAGGTCCTTAGTTTAGCTTTAGACCCCCTTAACCAATATGAGTTAGAAATAAGCTGTATATTCCTGGTTTCCCATGCAAATGTGAGGATGAAATTTTGGAGGATGAAGATTTCTACCATCCATCCATCCATCAACCTACTCTCTGGTCATCTTCTAACCCATCTCCTTCTCTATCCATCCTCCAGTAGATTTACCACCTGTCTATCCATATATTAATCTGCCTATCATTCCTCCCTCCATCTATCCATCCCTCTACCCTTCTTTTTTTTTTTTTTTTCCTGGAACTCAATCTGTAGACCAAGATGGCCTCAAACTCAGAAATCTGCCTGCCTCTGTCTCCCAAGTGCTGGGATTAAAGGCATGTGCCACCACTGCTGGCCCTTCTTTTTTTTTTAAAGATGTATTTATTATGTTTATATGGGTACACCGTAGCTGTTTTTCAGACACACCAGAAGAGAGGGGATCAGATCCTATTACAGATGGTTGTGAGCCACCATGTGGTTGCTGGGAATTGAACTCAGGACCTCTGGAAGAGCAGTCAGTGCTCTTAAGTGCTGAGCCATCTCTCCAGCCCCTCCTCCACCCTTCTTATTCCCTCACCACATATTCATCTTTCTATCGGCTTCACCCATCATCTACTTATCGATTCATTTATCTGCCCACCACATACCTATCTATCCATTAATTCATCCACAGATCCATTCATCCACTTTTCCTCCCTCCCTCCCATTTCTCTCTTCTTTCCTCCTTTTCTCCTTTCATCTACCTACCCATACACATATCCACCTATTACATACCCACCTACCCACTCATTCATCCATATATCTATCCATTCACTCACCCATCTACCCACTTACCATCCAACATTCTATCCCTCCATCCATCCATCCATCCATCCATCCATCCATCCATTCATCTTTCCATCCATTCATCTATCCATCCATCCATCCATCCATCCATCTATCTACTTACCATCCATCCACCTATCTATTCATCCATCCATCCATTCATCTTTCCATCTATCCATTCACTCACCCATCCATCCACGATCAATTCATCCATCCACCTATCCATCCCCCTACCCATCTCCCACACGTCTTACCCATCAACTCATCCTATGCACCTACCACATACTCAATCACCCATTGTCCATCTACCAACCCATCTACCCTTCCCCATCCATCCATCCATTAACCTGTTTATCCACCCCATATCCACCTACTCCCTACCCATCCATTCATGGACCTTCCTTCTGTCCATGCATCCATCTACTGGACCACCCATCCATCGACTCACTCATCTATCCACACACCTACAATCCACCTGCACACTCATCCATCATCTTTCCATTCATCCCTTGCTTTCTCTCATATATTTTACTGTATGTTTGAGCACTTGGGAAGTAGAAAGAGCACAAACAAGGAAAGAACAAAAAATGGGGGGAAAGAGAGGTAGAATACAATCTGGAGGTGCTTGGCCTGCTGTCAGAGCCCCTGGTCTTGATAAGATGGGTGATCGAGGAGCCAGTTTCCTTTCTTCTTTGTGCGGCTGCTGTCAGATCCAGCCAGATAATTATAACTAACAATAATTAAAAAGTAAAAGCGCTGTAGGCATATACTTAGCATTTGACTCTTTAGCTGTGCTTTCTGTGAATAGCGTGGCTTCCTCCATTCTGCTATAGAGATGGCCCAGCCCTTGGCACCTTACCACTGGAGGCAGAGCAGAGTTTGGTCTTGGGTAGGACTGGGATACAGGACACCCCAATGGCTCCTGGGAGTTTAAATCTGTTGCTAGCACTGGAATTGATCACTCATGAGGCCAGGAGGCCTGGGGCCTGAGAGCCAAGCTGGCTGTTAGCTTCCTGGAACCACCCCTCTCTGAGGCTAGCAGAGATATCTTGCCCTGCTGGGCACAGCCGCCAGCCACTTTGGACAAGTTTTGGTCCTGCTTCCCTGGGTTGTTATTCTTAAGGATAGAGGCTTTTGAAAGCCAGGACCCTTGGGATTAGTATCAGTGAATTTCCAGCTAGGTTGTTGTATTCTCACTAGGGCAGGAAGAACCTAGCAGAGCCCACATCTGCTCAGCCTTGCAGCCTAGCCTGCCTTTGAATCCCAGCCCTGCTACCCTGGAGCCTCAAAAACCGGTGTACGGAGGGACTATGTGTAGCAGTGTTGGGATCTGTATGCAGAGGAACCCAAAGTGAACACCAGTCCCATCTTTAGGGAGCCCACGACATGGGTCTGTGTCTATAATCTAGCCCACTGGAATGCATACTGGCTGGGATCTGAGGGCTAGCTCCTGCTAGCCCCTTCCCAAGGTCAATCTTTGGGTTATCCTTGCCAAGGAGTTCACTCTAGAGCTGTGAAGCTAAGGTAGATTCCTTGGGATGCTGGGTTATCTCCAACAGTTATAAGGGTAGGCTCAGTACCAAGCCTAGCTACTGGGGCACGAGACTATGGCTGCTCCTTCAGCCCTGGGTGTATAAGGATTTCTGGAAACCACAGAGAGGTAGTAGAAGAGTGGCTGGAGCTTGTGACCAACTCTGCTTAGATGTCCTCAGGCCCCAGGGTTTGGTCCAGCTGAGCAATGAACCATGATGAGGCTCATGTGGGGACCAGGGGCCTCCCCAGAGTCTCAGCATTGAGCAAAGATGGCATTCAGAGTGGATCTCAGGCTGCCTGTTGGAGCCTACCATTCATGCCCTGGGGCTGGGGCCAACCAACTTTCTGGGGCACTGTGCCATCATGACAGATGGGCATGGGGAGCTGCCAGGATCCTCGAGCCTGGGACCATTGTGTGTGCTCTGAGCCTAGCCCCTCGCCGGCGCCATTTCAGGCAGGACTAAATGTCTTCAGTTTCTTAGTAACAGTGACAATAACCAGTGACAGTGGGTGACATGTCGCTTCAGTGCTCACAGAGGGTTACACACTACAAAGTTGTGCCCCACGTGGACAGAGACAGGGTCTTTAATGTATAGGAAGAGCATGGACAGGGCATGATTGTAAGACTCTGGGATTCTGATCATCGGGACCTGGAGTATAGGATCCCTCTTAAAGAGAACACTACTTCTGCACGACAGGCCACTGAGACCCAGATCCCAGGAGGATGTGATAGAGGGGTAATGGGGGGGGGGCAGAGTTGGTAATTAATGTTACCATTTCACTTTGACTCTGTTGAGATAGGCTGTTGCTATGTAGCCAAGGTATACTTCAAACTTTTATCCTCCTGCCTCAACCTCCTGAGTGCTGGGCTTAGGTTGCCGTAGGTTAGATTCAGACACACCAGTGATTCAATGTCATGTCACACAACCTATAAATGAAAGGGCTTGCTTGCAGCCCTGATGGTGTGAGGCACGAAGCTGTGAGGATTTCAGAAAGCCCCCCTAGCCAAGCGCAGTGAGAAGCCTGTACCCATTGTCGTCTCCCTCAGCACACTCTCAATGCAACCTGCCCAGTCACCTCTACCATTTACAGGTGGAAGGAAGGCTGAGGCACTGCGGGGCAGGAGTGGAGACAGACACCCAGGCAGCCTGGCTCCTGGCCCCGCCATCAGGGCTCTAGTACCCTGGTTAGGCTTTTGCGTGCTTGGGCCACTCTTGCTCAGACCACCTCTTCTTGGGAGTGTGGCTGGCTACTTCCTGCTAGGAGGCTGGACTCTGGTGTGACAGAAGCCCTGGTCCCCACCAGCCCCCACCAGCAGAGAGAGGAGACCAGGGTGCTCTTGGTGGAAGCTCGGATTGCACTCTTCAGTGCAGCAGGAACAATTACTAATGACATTTAGAAAGAAATTAATGATGAGAAATGCAAGTTGGCATTTCAGTAGCAGCAGTGAGCAGCCCCATGAACCCTCGAAGGAGCAGAGGGCGGTGGGTTGGGGGGCCAGAAATTAATTTTGCTGTGTCAATAGTGAGAGGGCTGCACTCACTCCGCCACTGACGTTTACACAGAATCAAGCCGGCTGGCCAGGTTGGTCCAGGCCTGCTCTGGGTAACAGTTTTGGTTTTGGTGTGGCCTTTAGGTGGTACCAGGGAACAACAGGAGGAAGGTATGGCACGGGACAAACAAGCTTTGCCTCTGGCCACCTGGGTAACTGCTTCTCTGAAAGACTGAGGGAAAGCCTCAGTCTCTTCATAAGAGAAATGAAGATGTTGGAAAAGTGGCGCTGATGTGTGAAGAGCAGTTTCCAGCACATAGTAGGGGCTCATATATGATAGCCAGTACATGATGACCATGTACTGGCTATCATATATAAATCTTGGATCATTCTATTCTCAGACAGCTAAATCATGGCATTGGTGGGAACTGCAGTGGAGGAAGAGGAAGAAATAAAAGACTAAACTTAGGGGACAGGATTTATGGGGTTCTTAGTGGGATAAGGGAACGTGCCTTATTCAATAAAAACCCCTCTGCTTTCTACTCACTTGGGAGTGAGGGGACACACACAGAAATGTCACTGTCACCATAACATCAAACATCTCACAGAGCAGAAGGTAAGCCTCCTGGGGCTGGAGGTTGTTCAAGCTAAATAATTATTTCTGTCTTTCAAAACAGGAAGGTTTCCCTTTTATTATCAATCCCATGCTATTTAGCGTTTTATCAAGTGCCAGACACTGTCCTCAGCACTTTTAAACAGTAAGTGCCTAGTCCTCACCGTGCCTCTATCAAGATAAACCAAGACACAGAGGGTTAGTTCACTTCCTGGGGCCACAGAGCTGGTCAGAGCTAGACACCCCCATCACCCCACGTTGGGGTATGTGTGTGTGTGTGTGTGTGTGTGTGTGTGTGTGTGTGTGTGTGTTTAACCACACTACACAGCTGGGTTTCTTGTTTGTTTGTATTCACATTTGGTTTCACAGATGTTACAGTCCTCCATGGCAACAGTCTGCTGCCCCACCTGACCCAGGGCATTCTGTGTGCTGTCTCACCTGGTTTTGTATATTTTCTACTTTAAGCCTCATAACAAGACTATAAAGTAGATACAGTTAGTCCCACCTTTCAGATGTGTAAACAGGGCTTACAAGAAATGAAGTCTTTCTAAGCCTAGGTTTGTAGAGGTAGTAAGTGACCGAAGCCAGGTTTGAACTCCAAAGCCCATGGTGTTTTGGCCAGTCTACCCACCTGCAACCCGTGCATGCACCCGGGCACTCCTACTCCCACCATTCAGCGCACACTATCCACTCTCCTACCCTGCATCTATCCACCCAGCAGCTAGACACACATCTACCCCCACCCATCTATTTTGGGATGCATATTAGCTTTCATGTACAATTTCTTTTGAGTTATGTTTGTGTCTCAGTGTGGGTATGTGCACAGGTGCAGGTGCAGGTGCCCAAGGGCAGAGGGCTCAGGTTCCCCTGGAGCTGAAGTTATAAGTGGTATTGACCCGCCTAGCATAGGTGCTGGGAATTGAACCTGGGTCTTCTGCAAGAGCAGCAAATACTCTTAGCCACTGAGCCATCTCTCCAGCCCCACTCCATACTCTTAATTCTACACTCCACTTTAAAACTGCCTGCACACACTTGCACGTGCTCCTTTGGTTCGCTGAGCAGGATGGAATAGTCCAGGAATACAGGTGACTGTAGATTTGCTTGTAGAACCAATGAACTCCATGACAGTAGAAGGGAAGCCTAGGGCAGACCTACTTGGTGTTGGTTGGGCAGGTGTGTGGGCGGAAACACTGGCCACGGCTTGGTTGCCGACTCAGCCGTAGTCTATGAAAGCAACATCCCAGAAGTGGGGGAAATCACCCTGTGCCCTTCGATTTGTGGTGTGTTACTCCTTTGGGACCGGCAAAGGTGCACACCTATATGTTTCATGAGGACTGTAGCTATCATTAGCTGTAATGGGTCTCAGCTGCAGTGTGGATCAGTGGTGCATGCCACAATTCATCACAGTAAATTAGGACCATCTTCAAGACTCCTACCCCTGCAGCCTGGGGGGCTGTGGGCAAGGGGCAGAGCCACGTGGTCCCTGGAAGCCATTTGCGGGTGCTGGGCATGATATTTCTGAGGGCAGCCCCAGAATATCTGCTGGAACAGCTCTTTGTTGGCAGGGATAATTTTCAAGAAAATCTGAAGATGCAGGAAAATCTTCTTTTTAGTGGGAATTTGGAGGAAAGTAGACATAGATCTGGATCAAAGTTTTCATGTATCATTTACAGAGCCTAAGAGCACCAGAGCAGTTCAGGGACCTGAACATACGTGTTCAGTATAATTAGTGACCGTGCGACCTAGATTTTCCAGGACAGCCCTCATTTGCTGGTCTGACGTCCCACTGCTGGCTAGTTGCCCTGGTTTTTGGTTTGTGAGGTAGGATGATTCTGTGTGGACGTAGCGACAACCTGCCAAGAGTGGGAAACAAGCCAAGAGGAAACAGCCCTCCCTCTCTGAGTTGTCCCCATGTTTTTTAAGGTGGGCAGGTGGTATCCTTGTCCTTTGCTTTGTTTTCAGTCCTGAGAAAACGCAGACAACCTTCAGCAGCAGACCCCTCTCCCCTAGAGTAGGGAGTTTGTCTGTGGGCCTTGGTTCTGCCTGGGTTCTGTGGCCATGACGGCCTGGGTCAGAGGATGGCACCACTGATCCAGTCAGTCCTGCTGGTGTGGAAGGCTTTCTGCAGCATGGACATGGAGAGTCCTTGCCGGCAATGCCAGCGACGGCTGGCAGGTGGCCTGGTGTCCTTGGATGCTTCAGCTCCAGTTCACCCAGCTGAGGGTACGCACAGGCCACTGCAGGTCTGTATTCTCTTAGCCAGCTGTATGAGATGAATATGGGATGGTCCTGCATCTCCGCCTTGGGTGCAGAGTACAAACCCGTCTCTCATTCATCCTACCTGCTTGGTTTTCAGACGTGGTACATTCACGTAACACAGAGTCTTCCACATTCTGCTGTACAGCGCAGTAGCCCCAAGAGGCATACAGCACCATGCAGACATCACCTCTTCCAACCCCAAAACTCTCTCATCTCCCCAGCCTAAAACCTTGCCCTGTCCTTCTCCCAACCCTTGGCAATCGAGTACTGTTCTGTGAACTGGGTAAACTCAGGACCCCAAACAAGAAGACCCCCTACACTATGCATCTTTCTGTGGCTAGCTTATTTCACCTAATGTAATGTCCTTAAAGGATCCTGGCTACATTTGAGACAACTGTCCAGCGTGTTCTGGATTGGGGGTGGGGCAGGGGGGTGCCGCTCTCCTCTTATGTCAGCTGCCTTCTCTCTACTGCCCAGCTTGCAAGCTGGCCTCTCAGCAGCATTTGAGGCCACATCAGGCAGGGGCAGGGAGGCTGCACCAGGCAGGGGCGGGGAGGAGTTGAAACCATCCCTAACTCAGAGCATACAGCAGGGTGACCTCACAACTGGGCTCTCCACCCTCACCTTCAGAGCCTTGCTATGCCAAGTCCCATGACCCTACACAGCACTGGGCCATCTGCTGTGGAAGAGCTCTGCTCCAGACAACCCTGCCTTAGGAGCCCTGGCCCAGTTAGTATATGCTGGAAGACTCCAGAGGCCTCAGGTCAGACTGAACTGAGATATGTGGTTGGCCTGCATCTGCTGCTTTCGATGCAGAGGAAGTTTGGAGGTTTTTGTTTGTTTGTTTGTTTTAAGGTTTATTTATTATTATATGTAAGCATACTATAACTGCCTTTAGATGCACCAGAAGAGGGCATCAGATCTCATTACCATGTGGTTGCTGGGATTTGAACTCAGGACCTTTGGAAGAACAGTCAGTGCTCTGAACCACTGAGCCATCTCCCCAGCCCCAGAAGTTTGGAGTTTTGCTTTGTTTTTTGTCTTTTGTTTTTTTTTTAAACCCTGTTTCCAGTTTTCTGACAAAGCCTGCAGATGGGGCCTTACCGGCCCACATGACCACATGGCGGCCTTGCCTGCAGCTGAGCTAAGCGTCTTTCCCACCAAGCTTGAGCTCTTGAGGCTGACAGAGGGCCCACTGGCCCCATCGCTCTGCCCTGGCGCGAGCCCCACTCATTCTCAACACCACCCATCTTGTGTTGGAGGCCTACCACAGAGTCCAGTCAGTGTGACTGGAGCTTCTAGGATCTAGCCTCTTTATTGACGAAAACATTTCTTGAGTTTAGTCCCCACAACAACCACCAGGCTGCTTCGATTGTGCCTGTGTGCCCATGTATGCATATGCCTCATGGCATGGGGACACTTGGACTCCAGTCAGTGGCAGGTCCGGTCCGAGCTTCGGCTTGTTCTTGATCCCCACATCTCTTTACGGCCTTACACTATTCCTAGCTTGACTTTGTAATAGATAGGCTTGTTCCATGTTTGCCCTGAGGAATCTGCTTTTAGGAAATCTGATTTGAGTCCTTCAAGGGTAGGCACCCAAGGCCCAATTAATATTTGAGAACCGTTAGCCAAGGTCTAAGCAGACTGGTGTGTTCAGGGTGAGCCTGTACAGTAGCCTGCTCAAGAGGGACCAGTGTCCACAGAAGTGGATATATTTGCTACCCAAAAGGAAAAACAATTGCTAATTTTCCTCAGGGCTTGGGTCAAGCGTGCACCCTATTGCCTCCCTCAGAGGGATAGATCTGTAAGCAGTCCTGAGAGTATTGTACCTCCCTCTGCTTGTGACAGCAGCCATAAAACTGCTGGTTTCCCTGACTTGGCTGCTGGAGTCTCACCCTCCATGTTGAACATACAGACCAACTGGGCCCCTTCACATGTGAGGTGCCTTTCCCTAAGACTGAGGTTCCCCAAGCAGGAAATGTTGGTCTTTGTTTTAGGGGTGACTCTGGGTGGTCTCCCTCCTAATATCCTGGTCTCAGGTGACCTCGTTGCTAAAGCGCAGGAAGGAGCATACAGCCTGCTCCTGGAGGGTCTGTCTTGTCACCTATGGAAGTGGTGGTGGAGCAGGCCACCTGTTTTTAGTCTTTGTGTCCTGGGGACAGGTAAGGGGTTGGAGGAGGGGCAGGGTGTGTACACAGGAACTAAAGCTTGGCCAGCCCCTGGGAGAAGCAACTGGCTAGGAGTCTGGATCGAAGGTCTTCCTCCTATTCTCAAGCTATTTCTTGGATCCCTGAATCTGTTACTACTCTTCGGTGTCCCCCAAGGCTCCACCTTGCTCAGGCTGCCTCTTAAGTCTAGGCTAGGGGGTTCCCATGCCTGCTTTGTAGCTCTCCTGGTTAAGCTCAGTTTTGAAGCTTACTTGCTGCTGCTCTGGAGCGGCAGATGCTAGGCTCCTCCTTGATGCTGGCTGGGCAGAAGGGACAAGCAAACCCCACATGTCCCTGTATTATGAAGGGTCTCCCACTCTCCCTCCACCTTATTAGGTCACCTTAGGGCTTTGTCACCGGCCATTGGGCCACCTGTCTCAACTCAGATGCCAAAGGTGGATGCCATTGCATAGTGGAAAACTTCTCTCAGGCCTGGGGGGAAGTGGGTGACAAAGGGGGTTGCTGGAGGAAGTAGGATATAAGTCTATTAAGGCCCACCCCCTCCCCAGGGAGCAGCACATCACCGGCAGGCATTTATAGGGAGCCCCAGCCATCACTCACTCCTAATTTTAATGACGTGCATTAGCTAAATTGTGTTGTGAGTATTCATTCGGCGCTGTTTATGGGGTGCTCTCGAGTGTGCGCACCGTTTGTCAGAAGTGCAAACTAGCAAACATACGAGCCTTTAAGACAGGCCATCTGTTTGTCTTAGACCCTTGGACGATTGTCAAGCGCTGCTAAAAATAAGTGCTCACAAGCAGAGAGGGGCTGCCCAGGTGATGCACAGCAGAGAGGGGAGCAGAGCTGCCTGTGTCTGCACCCTCCCCAAAGGGAGAGACAAGTGACAGTCTGTGCCGCTGGGAGGGCCATGAGAGGGAGCGGAGGAAGATGAAGAGCCTCTGCAGAGACACCTTTTGGGTGGAGGCATGAGCTTTCCCTCTGTCTTGCGTCATGTAACTCCACAGCTCAAATACCTTTGATAGCTCCCAGTGGCCCAGATTTAAGGGCAAGCTGCCTCGTCTGGCATCACGGAGCCTCATCAATAAGGCCCCTGCCTTCCTTTGGAGGCTTGTCTCCATAGCACATACCCTGTGCTCCTGCCAAGCTGAATTATTCATTGTTCCCCCAGCATATGCTGCACTTTTCACATTTCGCAGGCAGAAGCAGTGCCACGGCAGAGGAGGCTTATAGACACGGTGTGGGCAGATGTCCTGCACAGTCATTCTCAACCACGGGGCCCAAAGCACCCTGCACCTCGCTCTTCACCTGTACAGCAGGGATAGAGGTAGCAAGAACTTTATGGGTTCTCTTGAGGGTTCCGATGACTGAACGTTTACCAACGTGTGTGGTGTCTGACCTGCTGAGAGCCAAACAGCCCCAGGCATTGTGAACCTCGGCCTTTATCAGTGTTACTCACACCTCCAAGACGCTTGAGTGCTTAATCCTGCTTGCCAAAGTGCTCTTTCATTCTCTGTCTGTCTGTCTGTCTGTCTGTCTCTGTCTCTGTCTCTGTCTCTGTCTTTCTCTCTCTCTTTCTCAAACACACACACACACACACACACACACACACACACACACACACACACACACACCCCTAGCAGAAACCCTAGCTCAAGCTGTTCCCTGCAGGGCAGCTGGAAGGCTTCTCCAGAATGAACCTCCATCAGATGCCATCTCCCTGCTGCTTTCCATGAAACCTTGCAACTGGAAACTTGGCAGAGGCCGGCCTGTACCCCATCTCCTTCTCTCCTGTCCACTGCCCAAGGCCAAGCTCCTTGACTGTGAAATGGGCACCTAATGAATGGAGCCTGCAGCAGCCCTGCTCAGCCAAGCTGAGCTAAAGCAGCTGTCTGCTCCTGAAAACAGAATCTTTCAAGCTAAGGCTCACCTTAGGGCGTGGTCCCTGGTCTTGGGGGTTGGGGGGGGGATGTGGGAGGCCATGGTGAAACCATGTCTATAAGGGTTTCTCGTCGCTGCAGCCAGCCATGGGGTGGCCCAGGGGTAGGATGAGGAAAAATGGCCTCTTCTGGATGGGGAGCCTGCGGATGATGAAGTGGCTTCAAAAAGAAGACCCTACACATAGACCTGGGAGGGTGTGGATGGGGACCATGACGGTGGGTGAGGGCAAGCTGAGCCAAGAGAGTGAGGTTGGGGGGATGTTCTGAATGGAGAATAAGTGTGTCTGTGCATAAGCACGGGTTGGCTCTTCAAGAATGAGTCCTTTTTCCCTGCCGCCTTAGAGTCTCTCATTTCTGAGTCCAGGCTCCCTACCCCTACCATGGCATTGTTCCCACAAGGGAGGGGGCAGGGTGTCTTTATCTGTACATGTTCAGTGCACAGCCTGGGACCTCACAGACTCTGTGAATGCCTGTGAATGAATGTATGGATAGATGGATGGATGAATGGATGGATGCTGGTACATACCTCTTCCTCTACCGCAGCATCTCCTGGGCCCCTCCTGGTTACCAGATCACCCACTCTACTGTAGAAATGGGAAAGCAAGTATACAGCCAGGTCTGGTAAAGAGGGGCCAGTAATACTTTCTATCCTGAGGGCAGGGACATGGGGCAGGGGAACAGGGCTCTGACACTTCTTGTAGCCCTAGCTGTTCACAGTTTTGGGGGAGGGGTTCCATCAGGGAGCGAACAGTCCCTCTATCCTAGGCACTTGTCTGTAGATAGATCCCACGAGCACCATCTTTACCTGAGTTATCCTGGGGTCTCAGAAAGAGGCAACTCACAGAACTTGAGGTCAAAGAACCTGCTCCAAGGTCACATGGCTGGCAAGCGACAGCTAACCCTGAACATGGGTTGTCTGCCGATTTGTGGTCACATAGGAGGGTGGCTAGCACTAACAGGGCATTTGGGAAGAGCCATGCAAGGTGCTAGGACTTGGTGTGTAGGTGACTGTTTTCAGAGTAGCTGGCACACAGGTAAGGTGGCTTATCAGAACACCAAGAGTGATCTACAGGCTCGAGAAGTCTCTTCAGCTCATATCTGTGCTTCCAGGACAGGAGGGGTCTTGTTGCTACCAAGTAACCAATGTACTGAAACATTCATCTCCTCCAGCCCGGTGCTGGTGGGCAGGATACTATGGGCCAAGCAAGGTCCGGGCCAAGCAACCTGAAGAACCTGAAGCCCAGGCCTAGAGATGTTTACTAGGCTGCACCCTCTGGCTTGATTCATAGTCTTGCAGGATCTAGATTTTATAGAATCCTGGTCTTGCATGTTCCTGCAGGCCAGCAGATGCAGACCATTAAATTATGGCTGTGGAGGTAGGTAGAGCTTTGATTCTGTACCCAGAGTTGGACTTAATGTGAACTTCTAGCCAGCATGTCCATTCCATGTGCTTTGGGGTGTGAGAACAGTCCTTCCACCAGACTCCACACTCAACCCACTGTCCCTGTGCCCAGCACATACCCAATGCAAGTCCGGCAAGAAGGTAGTGATGGTCACCCGATGGAAGGGCAGTGAAGACTCTGTGGATGAAAGAACTTCCACAAAGGGTATCCTTTGAGCCGTGGGCATCAGGAGGAGGCCCTGAGTCAGGATATCACAGAAACCCCATCAGTGAGTGTGCAGGAGCGCTGCCCAGGGCATGGCGGGCGGGCGGGCAGCTGAGAGCCTTCACTGTGCCTCTGCTCTACTCCCCTCACCTGCTTTTCTACCCCACACCTGTGTCTCCCTGGCAGCCAATGAGGCCTGCCGATGCCAGGCATCCTGGCCAGGCTAGTCTCAGCCTTTGGCCGGCCCATTGCCAACCTTTATGGTTTTGGGAGGGTGCTCAACTGTAAGAATGAAAGCGTCTTTAAAAACTGATATTTTTTTTTTCCTTCTCTGAAGAGACTAAATATAACATAAGCATAAACAGAGAAAGACACGGAGCTAGAAAGGCCTTGCAAGAGCGTAAGGGTGGGAGGAAGCCATCAGAAGCCTTGAAGGAATGCTTGGCCTTGGAAAAGAGCTACTACAGATGCAGATATGCCTTGTAAGGTGTTTGAGGAGCCTTTAGTGGTGGGCTTTGATACTCTTCTGCCTTCTCAGAGACTGCCCTTGGATGAAGCTCTCCTTGGATGAGCACTCACCCTGTGAAGATCGCGAGTGCACACACACACACACACACACACACACACACTTGAGCATGCATGAACACACTGTGACCTTGACCCCCTCCTAGGCTACTGTCAGTACCATTAATCCTAATGTGTTTCTCACTCCTGCATCAGACCCCTTAGAGATGGGTCCACTGGAATCTTCCCTCTCCTTCCTGGGCCGAGCTGCAGATATATTAGTGACACAAAGCTGAATGCACGCACTCTGGTCCTGATCACCTTTGGAGCATTGAGTTGATTTCCTTCCGCTGTGACATCCTGGGCTTTCCTTGGTAATAGTAAAACTTTAGGAAGGTAAATTTTACCCGTCGGCCTTAGAACTCTCCTGGAGGAAGTTCCTTTATAAGTCTAATCTAAAAAGCATGTGCTATTGCTCTTGAAGGTAGAAGGCTTCAAAAAGTGTCATTTATTCTCGCTTTTCTAAGCCAGTGGTTCAAGGCATGGCTTTCCACCTCAAGGGATCACCAGTGTGCCACATGTCCTTGTTCTGGTATCCCTACAAGAGGTTGCCTCATATCTCTAGGTTCCCAGACCTTCCAGAATGGAGGCGAGCCTGACTTCCTGCTTTCCTTGGAAATGGTTCATATCCAGGAGAACTCACTGTGTGAGTTCCAGGCCACATTCACACCATCTCTCCACCCAGGTGTGGGTTAGCACTCTAGGCCTGTCACAGCCGTTTGGTTCCCAGGCAGCTGTGCCTACCACACCACCACTTGGCATGGGAAGCCTAGCATGTGTCCAGCCTTGGACCAGGTGCTGTTGCTCTGCATATAGCTCAGCAGGGGTGAGCCAGCCCTGAGAACAAGAAGTATACAGAGTCATGTGGGTGCTGGGTAGGAGGTGTGTCACCGGAAATGTAGGCTAGGCAAGCAATCTCAATGTCCCTAACACTGGAGGAATGACTGCTTAGGAAGGTATCTGGAGGAAGGGTTAAGGCAGTTGAGGTCCAGAGTTATAAGGAGGGCAGATCTGTGCATAGGATGCTTTCAGTTCCACGTGGCTGGTTGCTTATCACAGCACTGGAGGATGGGGTTCCCATGGAAACCACCTGCGGTCCATCTTTGGCTCAAACAAGCTGCCTTTGGACCTTGGATCCTCCATTTGAGGTGTGAGGTCACGCTGGCAATCTGGTCCTTAGCCTGCAGCAGGATGCCGGAGCAGGCTGTGGATATTGATATACCCACTGGGTGTAGGACACTAGATTCTAAGATCAGCCCTTCTTGGGTCCTAGCAGGCTTATAGTGGACTGGTAGTTTGTCGAAAGTGATCCGCCTGTGACGGTATGTGGCCTGTGCGCATGCCAAGAGACCTATCCTGGATAGTATCTGTGGTCTCGTCTCCATCCATCCTAGGTTCCGACCTCTAGGGGGAAAAAGCCAGCTGTAGCTGTCCTCTGGTCCTTTTGAAAGCGAGACCTGGAGCCCAGGAGAAAGTCACGATGTCTCTCCTGCCCCCTGGTGGTTAGTGGCAGAGATGCAGGTCGTTGCTCTGCCAGTGACTGGTCTCCTTGTGAGACTCCAGGCTGGGAGGCAGGGCTGTATAAAAAAAAGCCCGCAATGGGAGTCGACAGCAGCCCTGCAGCTCTGTCTCTAGAGGATGTTGCTTCCCATCTCCGGGTGTCTTGAGGTGAACTGCCGCCTGAAGCTGGGACGATAATGGTCTGAATTTGCACTACCACTGGCAGAAAAGAAGCAAAAGGACCAGGTTTCAGAAGCCAAAATCCACCCCTATCCCCAGGCTGCTGGCTATGGTGGAAACAGACCCACACTGCCTGCCCCACCCACCCCGCTGGGGCTGGCAGGAAGAAAGATGTGCGTGGGCTGTGACGAGAGGGAAGTGTTTGGCCACAGGGTTCCACCTGGGCCCTGGCTTCCCATGCCCAAGAGGCCAAAGCGCACCACCTCCCTCTCACGTGACGACACTGGCAGGTCCCTGGGAGTTCAGTTCCAGGCTCTTCCCAGGACCCTCCCTGCTGGGTGACTTGTCCCCAGCTTGGGCCACGGGCGTCGGCCACCCACCGCCTTGGCGCGTCTGCGCTCACTCGGGTGCCTCTGGGCGGCCGCGCCGCTCTGCACATCTGCAGTTTCCTCCTGCGTGGCTCAGAGCAGTGAGCAAGGGACCGAGAGGGGATGGGGAAAGAGGCTGCCTGCAGGCCATCAGAGTTTCCTCCTCGCCATTGGAAGGAAAGAGAGGTGGTGCTCGTTACTGCCACCTCCCCGGGTGTTCTGACTCCCTCCATGTAGCCCCGTCCCTTAGGTACGACCCGAATGGCCTTAAAAAATAAAATTAAATAAATAAAAAACAATTTACAGGGAACCCAGGTTGGCAGCAACAGAAACCGATCCCTAAGCTCGGATCGACGTGGCGCCTTGGCAGCTGTGTCCCCCGTGCACTTCGCATTCTGTTTTGTAATGATCCAGCCGCTTTCTGCAGCTCTCCATGCCCTGGGTGGGAGGGGACAGGCATGCTCGCCATTCTTTCGCCCTCATGCGTGTCTCCTTTCTTCGCCTTTGCAGAACCACACGATGAGCCAGCACGCACAGTGAGGGACCTCGCGACAGGACACCTCTCCGCAGAAGGCTTGCCGGAGACGCCGTGGGGAGGGCCATTTGAACATTACATCCAATCAAAGTGTCATTTGCAACCCAGATGTAAAACTCTAATGATTTGGCCATGAGGCGCTGCTATTATAAGCAGCTGGAAATGAATATTAATGGCAGAGATTAAAAGTATTCCATGCTCAGTGTTTTTATTGTCCTGCTCCAGCTAGTGTGCTTTTAGAGTTTTCACCGCAGACTACATTTCTAGTGTTAGAGAAACCTGCTTTTTGAGGCTATTGTCCTTTGTTCCTTCATGTATTATATTGATAGTTTTTTTTTAAGGATTAGTGTGATTTTTTTTTTTTTTTTGCTTTTTTTCTATTTCTTTCTTTCTTGTTTTTCTTTCTCCCCCTTCAGTTAACTACTCTTTAATTGCAATTCTAGGTAATTGTGCATCGTGATGTGATTGCTTGGCTATTGTCTGAATATTTCCTTTTAATTTTTTAATTAAAGACTAATGCTTTGATTGGATTTGCCAGTTCACCGGACAGTGATTAAAACTCTGTAATGAATATAATCGGTTTCCGTGCAACTGGATGGTCTTTTAAATGTGACTTGATCTGACTGCAGTAACTAGTTCAGCTCAATAAAGGGAATCCATGCGATCAGCAACACTGCCTGGTTCTCTCCTCCTCAACCCCAGGCCAAAGGGGCTGGCAGGAGGGGTGTCTCTGGGGAGTTCCCATGGGCTCACACAGGCCCCTAGGGACTCCAGACAATAGACTCACAGAAAGAACTACCATAGAAGGCCGGATGAGTTGCAAGGGTCATTGAAATTAGAGAAGAAAGAATCCACTAAGATCAAGTGCTCTGCTCCTTTCCTTTCTGGATGGGGAAACTGAGGCCCAGGGCTCAGCTGGGGAACATCTCCACGTTCCTGTCACATGTCGACGACTGCCTCTCGTCCACGCTGTTCCCTTGCTGCTTCTCTAGTGGGATGGAGGCAGATAGGCTGGCCCCTCCCAATGCCAGGGCAGCAGAAAGCACCTGCGCTCCACTTTGGGCCAAGGCATAGAATGTGAGGGGAAGGGGCAGCAGCTACCCAGCTGTGTGAGGTCCCGGGCTGGTGGCTCCAGGGCGGAATTAAGTCAAAATAGGAGGTTTCCAGCCGAGACCTAAAGCCCAGGTCAGAACCAAAGCCGGACAAGCAGGTGCAAAATTCCAGAAGATAGGGCTCAAAGGCCACCTGCAAAGTCCCCTTGAAGATAGTAAGAGCCTCTGGCCTAATGACCCTGCGGCTGCCTCAGGGCTTACTCCCCGAAACGCCTGCAGTCTTCTTGGGCCTCCTCTCCACCGCTCTCTCACACCACTTTATTACCACAGAGCACCGAGCTGGTCTAACTTGCCTATTGGAGGCTGGACCCTGCGCAGGGAACCCTTCCTGGCTCGCGTTTCACCCGGGGCAAGGACAGCGGAAATGAAGCAGACAGATTGCACCTAATTATAACGTGATAGCGAGTCAGCGGAATTTGGAGTAATTAGGCTTCTCATCTTCTAAGGGGGTTCCTAGCCAGGGGTTTCCGGTGACCTGCAGGAGGCCCTTCCTCCTTTCTGCAAGGATTAGAGGGTAGTGCTCTTCTGGTTGCAAAGCGAACTTGGTCTACAAATTCACTCAAGGACCTGCCCCTGTCCATAGAATGAAAATGTCGCCCCAAAACGCAGGTGGGCTCAAGGTGGGAAACCGCAATATTTAGTCCCTGTGGGGGTTGGCTGTTTCGGAAGAGATCTCAAAGTTGGGTAGGCGAGAAGCTTCCTAAAGTGGCTGGGTCGGGCCAGCATGCACTGGCCGTCTGCAGGCAGTGCGGGGGGCCGGGGGGCCGTCCGGTCAGGTCCCCGGGCTTAGCACCTCGCTCCCTCGGGCGCTCTCCAGCTCCGGATTTATCCAAGCCCCATGCAGCCCAGGTGAGCCCTCAGTAAGTACCAACAGAAGATGTGATTTGACGGTTGGTGGCGTAGGGCTAAATTAGTCACTGCCCCCATTAAAAATACAGCGGGGGGTTTAAGAGCTTTTCACGCCGAGTGGGAATCAGCAGCGAAGCCGGCTGCTGCCTTGGGTAAGGAGAGAGGCGGCCTGGGGGACGGCGAGGTAATGAGGTTTATGGCGGTGACAAGGCTGCCAGGGAACCCCGCCGACTCCCCTCGCCCAGCCCCATTGTTCTCCGCTGGCTGTGCCCCCATCGCGGCAGCTGAGCGCCCCTCTCTACTTCCTGCGGGATGGGGGCTGGGACTTGCCTTCATCGCTGTCAAGCGGCGTTGGGGTGGGGAGTGGGGCACGGCTATAAATCAGCGACTTAGGGCTGAGTGAGCCGGTTCCCCAAGCAGCCCGGGCATGCGTGTGTGGGAGCCTGTGGCTCAGCTGTGAGCAAAGTGAGGCCAGGCCTTCTCCCCAGGCCACCTTTAGCCCGGAGGGTGCAGCCGCATCCTTTGGATTTGGATTTGGAGGATGAATGTCCAGAGGCCTAGCTTCAGGATAGGTGCATCTAGAAGTGTAGACCGTCCAGGCTCAGTTCAGGCAGAGAGATTTTGCCCAGGCTTGGAAATGACCCACAAATTCTGGGACACATATCCCTATTTTCAATATCCTTTCAGAGATTCTGGAAGCATGAGGGTAAAAGTTTTTGTCACTGGAGAAACTACCCTAGAAGTCTTTAGTGCGTCTCCTCCCCCAACCAGAGTGGTCCTCTGACTCCTAGTGCTATTACACGGATTCCCACCGGATTCCCTCCCTCTTACTCTGTGGGTGAGTTCTTTGGGGGGGGGGCAGGTGATGAACACTCAAACTTTGACCTAGTTTCCCTTTCACGCATCTGTCTGCCTGCTGCTGTTGTCTGACTGTTCCTGTGTCCCCCTGTACTACCCAAGAGAGGGACCACAGATGAGGAGGTACAGTGTCCCTTGTCCTCCTGTAGCTACTACACTCTTAAACTGCCCTCCAAAGAAGCAAGCTGCTAAGATACCCAGCAATTCGCAATCACATTGTCCTGATGGGGGAAAAGGCAGAAGCGGTAAGTGATGGGTGGAGACCCTTGTGCTTGATGCTGGGCTCTGTCATAGAGGTCCTGCCACGGAAGTGACCTGTAGAGTAAAGAGAACCCCGGAAGTCACACAGAGGAAGAAGAGAGCTCAGTCCTTGGCAGTGCACCGATCTGGAGAAGCAAGCTCGGGGCTGTCGTAGAGGTCTCCCTCGCCTTCTTACTGCTTTTAGATGGTCTAATAGCAGTCCGAAGATGTTCTGAATGTGTGCAAGGTCACACACTGGATAGGGCTGCAACTATACCTGTAGTGTCCTGCCCTCTGCCTTAGATGTCTGACTCCTATCAATGTTTTTATTCAAACATAATAATGACGATGATAATCAAGTGACTTACAAAGACTGCTGGCTTCCCTTTTCCTTAATAAAGGAATTGGTTCCAGGCTCCCCATCTTGGAGAGAGGCAGGTATAGACAACATATCTTACTCCTAGAAGTTAGGTGTGTCCACAGTCTATCAATATGATATCAGCGAAGGCTATGAAAATTGTAGGAATTGTCTTGAAGGAGAAAAAAATTGAGTTTATTACTATGGTAGTTTGAATAGGAATGGCCCCCGTAGTCTCGTGCATTTGACTGTTTGGCCCATAGGGAGCAGCACTATTAGGAGATGTGGCCTTGTTGGAGGAAGTGTGTCACTGTGGATAGGGTGGGCTTTGAGATCTCCTAAGCTCCAGCTACACCAGGTAGGATAGTCTCCTGCTGTCCCCTTTGATCAAGATGAACAACTGTCGACTCCTTCAGCACCTTGCCTGCCTGCTCACTGACGCTCTTCCCATCATGGTGCTGGCAATACCGGACTAAACCTCTGAAAGTGTAAGCCAAGCCCCATGAAATGGTTTCCTTTTTCCTTTATCAGAGCGGGAATGTGCATTCAGTAGCTGGAGATCTGGGTGCGGCCTTGAACAATTAGGCAAGGTAACTTGAATACAGCACTGAACACTCAAGTCTCTAGTTCTTTCCCACCGTGTGTTCGTATGTACTTACTGGTGTGGGTTGAAGAAGAGATAATGTAAAATAATTTGCCTCCCCAAAACTTGTTGCCTGTTGAAGCAACAAGCACAGGGTCACTATTCTACAATCTACACCTGGTTTTGGTCCTCTCAAGCTTGCCAGGAGAGAAGGATCAAGAGGTACACCCCCTGCAGGTGCCTGATGCCTGAGAAACAGGAGAGCCTCATGACAGCTGGCAACCAGCAAAGGTTACACCTCTCTAGCAGGGCCTCTCTCTCTCTCTCTCTCTCTCTCTCTCTCTCTCTCTCTCTCTCTCGGGAGCTGCCCAGGCTTCATGTCCTCTCCTTGTTCCCTCCAGCTCTGCTCATTCTGTGCTCTGGTGCGACTGCATTCCCTTCTGGTTCAGGGCAGAGCTTTTGCTTCTACAATGACCCCCATCCCCTCATTCCTGGGTGTGGGGGTCACTGAAATGCTCACTTGAGGTGTAGTATTCAAGAGGAAAATAACAAAACAACATCCCAATACGTTAAAATCCAAATTGGTAGGTTGTGGCCCCCTTTAAAAACTAGATCGTGCACAGCCGATGATGTCATAGGGTGAGGAGCACAGCCGATGATGTCA
>JADRCD010223937.1:20438-40164 GCA_019843815.1 Montemys delectorum | reverse complement strand
GAAACATACGATACACAAAGGAATGGCAAGGGTTATATACTAATGCTAAATAAACACAGAAAGCCAAAAGAGAGATAAAGGAAACCCCAATCAAGCCCCAATTCTAGGTCTAGAAAAAATGTGTTTCAATAAATGGAGATGTGAACATAGACAGAAACTTTAGGAACTCATCATTAGGAGTTAAAGGTCTGCATCATGGGCATTCTAGAGGATGTTCTTTGACCCAACAGGAAGTGGTTTAGAAGAAATAGATCTAAGTGAGGAGAGAGGAGGCCTAGAAAAGGTAAATAAGGCAGTGTATTTAAGATGTGGATGGCCTTGTGGTAGTGGCGCATGCTTTTAATCCCAGCACTTGGGAGGCAGAGGCAGGTGGATTTCTGAATTCGAGGCCAGCCTGGTCTACAGAGTGAGTTCCAGGACAGCCAGGGCTAAACATGGAAACCCTGTCTCAAAAAAACAAAAAAACAAAACAAAAAACAAACAACAACAACAACAAAAGGATGTGGCTACTTTTCACCTTGTAATTTCCCATTAAAGCAAAATTAACTATTATATAATGTTAGTATAAAGGAAAAGACGTTACAATAGTAGTACAGTGGACAGGGTACATGATGGGTGGAATTATCCTTTCCTAAGGTTATTGCATGTGGAGTGATAAGCGGGAGACACAAAGTGGGATGTGAAGGCATCAGGTGTAAAATGGGAAGGAGGAAGAAGGAAGGTTGAAGGTCAGATATGAAGAAGTGAAATAAGGGCTCCAACTAGACCTTGTCCAGGATACATGTTATCAGTCTTTGAATAATCACCAAAGTTAGACAGGTGATGAGCCATAAGATAAATCTCAGAGGCATGGGGAGATGGTTACGTGGTTAAAAGCGCTTGCTACTCTTGCAGAGGACTTGAGTTCTGTTTGCAGCATGCACATCAGATGGCTTACCAACCACTGGTAATTCCAGGGGATCTAACATTCTCTGTTGGTCTCAGCAGGCACTTGCACTTACATGGGCAAATACCCACATACAGACACATACATATGCACGAGGCAATGGCTGCTTTTCCTAACATTTACTTGTATATTTAAAAATTAAATATTTTTGTCTGCATCTCATTATGTCAGTAGGATATATTATATACATATATTACAGGTTTTAGTATATAAACCAAATGTCTTGCTTATGTCTCTTGCTTCCCCTTATTCTTCCAACATAGATTTATCATAATTTAAAGTATTAGTATTCAAGTTTTATAATGTTAGAACTGAAGTGCAACTTATTGCTGAAGTGTAGTCATACTATATGTAATTATCAGTGTTGTTTCTTTCATAACTTTCTTTGCTTCATTCTGATACTTCATTCTGTTGTGGCCTTGTCATTTTCTTAAACTCATATGTTTTGGGATGATATTTATTTTTATGTGGATATGTAAATGAGGCAGAACAGCTCTCCTTATCTTTAAATCAGACAGCAATGTTGGAAATCAATGTTGGAGTCTTTTTACTGGAAAATGAGACCAAGGTGAGACAGATGCCAGGAGGGACTGAGGTGAGTTGGCCAGAGCAGCATCTTCTGGACAACACAGGGTGGATGCACTGGGGTACTCCTGCAGCCTGAGTGAGACTGCTCAGGACAAGCCAGTCAACATTCCAGCCTCGACCTGATGCCTTTTGATTTCAGGACTTATTCACGGAGTCACTGTGATCAAGAAAGTTTGTAGTGGTGTATAAACACTGATCAAAGGAATAGAATGGGGATTTTAAAGTAGGTCCACGTGTCACCTTCAGGCACGTGAACAAAATACACATTTTCAACAAATACTGCCTAAGCAATGTTCTCATGGACAAAAGAGGCTCTTCACTTATTCCACAAACTTTTTTTTTTTTTTTTTTTTTTTTGCTTCAAATGGACCACATATCTAGGCAAAGGCTAAAGCTATAAAGTTATACCACAAAACCTGGAGCAAAGAAAGATTTCTTAGCTAGTGAATACAAAGAGCAAAGTGTGAGAGCATCTGATAAACATGACTTTAAAAAAAGGCTTTTTTTTTTTTTAAGAATTCATTTAGGAAATAGAAAGGCAAGCCCATGAAAAAAATTAATGATTCATACATTTTACAAAGAATTATATCCAGACTTTATGAAGAGCTAGTAAGAAGTCAGACAGTCTAACCTAAAAAGAACAGAAGAGTTGGGTGCATCATCAAAGAAGATACACTAGTAGAGGATGGCCAAGTCAGTCATCAATGGGAGGAGAGGCCCTTGGCACTGTGAAGGTTCTATGTCCCAGTGTAGGGGAATGCCAGGGCCAGTGAGCAGGAGAGACAGGGTGGCGAGCAGGGGAAGGGGAGAGGGAACAGGGGTTTGTTCTTGTTCTTGTTTTTTTGTTGTTGTTGTTTTTTTTGGGGGGGGTTGGAAACTGGGAAAGGAGATATCATATAACGTGTAAATAAAGAAATATCTAATAAAATAAAAGAAAGAAAGAAGATACACAAATGTGGTAACAAGTATGCGACATAGGCTTCACCATGCTTGTCCTTGAAATGTGATGTAAAACTCCATGGCGCTCCTCCTAGAAGCCCACTGAAATGACTATAATGAAAGGACAGAGCAGTGAGTGTTGTGACCACCCAGTAGGACTGCAGCTCTCTTGCACAAAATGATCTGAAATATTCTATAGGAACTTCTGGTTTCTAAATGTTTGTTAGCGTGAATATGCAATGGCATGCCATGAAAGCTTTGGAATGGTAATAGTTAGTCATGCAAATGGATGCAGAGAAACCCATTCCTTAGATAGATAAGCTGGTATCCTATCCTGGCATGTACGATGATACAATTCATGCCCTTGGCAGAAGTCTCCACTTTAGGAGAACTGAAAGCATATGTACATATCGACTCGTATGCATTTGTTTAAACAGCATCATTCACAATAACCAAGAACTGGGTGAAATATAAATGCTCAACAAAAGGCAAATGTGTGAATGAATTATGATATATTGATATCATGTAACACTTTTTAGAAATAAAAAGAGACACATCGAGTACACACAGTCAGAGGGACAAATCCCAGCAGCTTACAAAGAATAAAGAAGGGAGGCACACGAGAGTCTATCTCTTATGGTTACATTCATTAAATCTCACACCAGCTATCATTAATCTAATTGCCAGGAAATGGATTGACAGCTGCTAGGAGCCAGGGATAGGATGAATGACATCAAAGAGACACAGAGGAAGGTGTTGGAGTGATAGAAACATCCTATATCTGTCTTGACTGCTACAGAAATGTATTTATTTGTCAAAATTTATTGGACTTTACCCATTACTGGGTACAATTCACCGTATATAAGTCATATCTTAATAAAGTATTAAAAACCCACACAGGGGTGTTACACTGTAAGTTGTTGCCGCACAGTTTTCTAGTCTTTGACACATCTTTTGCCATCTTTATAACCTGAAATACAGATAAGATAGCAAAACAACAGAAGAAGAAGAAGAAAAAAAAAAACAAAGTTGATGGTTTCCACATACTTGTTAGCTTGCATATGCAATGACACACTTTGAAACCTTTGAAGGGTAAAAGGACAGCAAGGGGTGGTAGGAGTCTCTGCTGCTCATGCAAATGGATTTAGAAAACCCCATTCTACAGCTAACTTTGTCTGTTTCCTAAGCACGAAGAGTCAGCCACCTGCATCTACATGGAAACCCTGCGGCCGAGGTGACTCTTGGTGACTCACCAACCCTGTCTCTCCCTGAGACATTATTTATAAGCATCATGCTAGTGAAGAATGCAAGAGAATATCATCAAGAGGTACACACTTCCTGCTAACAAAGGCCTTTGGAATTGCAGAGGATCAAGTCTAGTCATGGGCATCTCAAGGATGAAGGAGGCCAGCGTGGGGGCTGATGTCACCACCCTTGACCTTCCCTAGAATAAAGCCCCCACCACAGCTGCTGATGCCAAGAGACACTTTTCCTGGGTAAGTGGGCAAGTTGAAATAAATAATTTGTATTTCCTTAGAGATATTCCATTATTTTAAAAAAGAGTTAGAGTTTACCTTTAAGCACAGAGAGAGAGAGACAAAAAGAGAGAGAGAGAGAGAGAGAGAGAGAGAGAGAGAGAGAGAGAGAGAGAGAAGGGAGAATTTAGAAATAAAAATGAGAAATCAAGAAAGTAAAATGTATTAAAATACAGTTAACATAGCAAAATGTTTGGCCTTAATCATTTGTGCTCTGGTTGGAAACAAAGCATAAAATCAGATGAGATGCTTATAGGACAAATGAGGAAAAATGAGTATTAACTGACTATTGGATGGGTAGATATATTTTAAATAGAGCAAAATCTTATCTTTTTTCCAAAAGTTTTTATATGTACATAATTATATATATATTACACTGTATTTATATAATTGTATATATTGTAAATAAGATAGATGAACTGTTTCAGTATCTGGAATTTACTGCTGTGTAGTATGGGTTAAGGAGAGGCACACAACTTGGGACAGTGTGATTTGACTCTTAAAGGTTGGCAGGTCGTGGAATTCATTAGTGTGGGTGAATAGAAAGGCTGGTAGTAGTGTGTTGCTCTGGGGAACAGCCTAGGGCTTCCTCTCAAGTGTGGGAAGTGTGCTAGCCAAGGCCACAGAACAGGAAAGGAAGCTCACAGCTTCCCACTCGTCCTGGGGAAATCCCTGTGCTGGCTTCCTTTGCCTCTGTCCATGGTTGTGTAGCTCTGTCTCCTTAGCTTGATTCCTGGCTCCTCTCTTTCTCTGGGGCTGACTCAGAGTGGTGGGTGTGGTAGCGCTCCACATTCTTAGCCTGCTCTCTCCAGTAGAGCCTCCCATGTGGCCACTTGCTTCCACAAGCACGGTTAGGCAGCAGGCACTAAATAGGAACTTTTTTTTTTTTAATTGACTGATTTATTTTTTCTTTTTTCTTATCTGGTTTTATAATTTTTTTTTTTTTTTATTTTTTTTTTTATTTACTTTCCTGTAGTTGCCCCCCCCCCCCATTGGTCCCCTAACCCACAGTTCCTCATCCCATTCCTCTTCTCCCTTGCCTTTGAGAGGGTGCTCCCCGCCCCCACCAGGTCTTTCCCTTCCCTGGGGCCTCAAGTCTCTCGAGGATTAAGCTTATCTTCTTCCACTAAGGCCTGACCAGGCAGACTTCTGCTACATATGTGCCTGGCCTTCGACTGGCCAGTATGTACTCCTGGTCGGTGGCTCAGTCTCTGGGAGCTCTCTTGGGTCCGTGTTAGTTGAGACTGCTGTTCTTCCTATGGGGTTGCTCTCCCTTTCAGCTTCTTTAATCCTTCCCTTAATTCCACCATTGGGGTCCCTGACTGCAGTTCAATGGTTGAGTGTAAGTATTTGCACCTGTCTCAGTCAGCAGCTGGTGGGGCTTCTCAGCGGACAGGCATGCCAGGCTCCTGTCTATAAGCACACCATAGGATCCGTAACAGTGCCCCACCCATGAGATGGATCCCAAGCTGGGCCTGTCATTGGACCACTGCCTTTCCTTCAGTCTTTTCTCCATTTTTGTCCCTGCAGTTCTTTTAGACAGGAACAGTTCTGGGTCAGAAATTTTGACTGTGGGTTAGTAACCCTGTCCCTCTGTTGATGCTCTGTCTATCTACTGGATGTGGGCTATCTGAGTTCCCTCTCACCGATGTTGGGCATTTTGGCTAAGGTCACCCCCATTGAGTCCTGAGAGTCTTTTACTTCCCAGGTCTCTAGCACTTTTTAGAGGATCCCCCACCCAACCCCACCCTGATGTTGCTTATCTCCATTCATTCTCTCGGCCCTCTGGGCTTCTCTCCTGTCCTATCACCATACCTAATCCTGTTCTCCCTTTCCCCTCTCCAACCCATGTTCCTATCTCCCTCTGCCTCCCATGATTATTTCCTTCCCCCTTCTAAGTGAATTTAAACATCCTCACTTGGGCCTTTCTGCATGTTACACTTCTTACAGTCTGTGGTTTGTGTCCTAGGTATTCTCTACTTTTTGGCGAATATCCACTAATCAGTGAGTACATACCATGCATGTCCTTTTAGATCTGAGTTACCTCACTCAGGATGATATCTTCTAGTTTCATCCATTTGCCTGCAAAATTCATGATGTCCTCCTTTTTAATAACTGAATAATATTCCACTGTGTAAATGAATCACATTTTCTGTATCCATTCTTCTGTTGAGGGACATCTGGGTTCTTTCCAGTTTCTGGCTGTTACAAATAAGGCTGTTATGAACATGATGGAACACATGTCCTTGTGGTATGGTGGGGCATCTTTTGGGTAGATGTCCAAGAGTGGTATAGTTGGGTCTTCAGGTAGAACTATTTCCAATTTTCTGAGGAACCTCCAAATTGATTTCTAGAGTGGTTGTACCAGTTTGCAATCCCACCAGCAATGTAGGAGTGTTCCTCTTTCTCCATATCCTTGCTAGCATGTGCTGTCACTTGAGTTTTTAATCGTAGCCATTCTGACTGGTGTGAGGTGAAATCTTGGGGTCATTATGATTTGCATTTCTCTGATGACTAAGGACTTTGAACATTTCTTTAAGTGCTTCTCTGCCATTCGAGATTCTTCTGTTATAATTAGCTCTGTACCCCATTTTTAAATTGGGTTATTTGTTTTCTTTTTCTTTTTTTTTTTTGGAGGTTAACTTCTTGAGTTCTTAATGTATTTTGGATATTAGCCATCTGTCAGATGTAGGGCTAGTGAAGTTTTTCCCAATCTGTAGGCTGCCAATTTGTCTTATTGACTATGTCTTTTCCCTACAGAAGCTTTTCAGCTTCATGAGGTTCCATTTCTCAATTGTTGATCTTAGAGCCTGAGCCATTGTTGTTCTGTTCAGGAAATTTCCTCCTATGTCAATGTGTTTGAGGTTATTTCCCACTTTCTCTATTAGATTCAATGTATCTGGTTTTATGTTGAGGTCCCTGATTCACTTGAACTTGAGCTTTGTGCAAAGTGATAAATATGGATCTATTTTCATTCTCCTACATACGGACTGCCAGTTAGACCAAGCACCATTTATTGAAGATGATTTCTTCTTTCCACTGTATGTTTTTGGCTTCTTTGTCAAAGAGCAAGTGTCCATAGGTGTGTGGGTTTACTTCTGGGTTTTTGATTCTATTCCATTGATCGACCTGTCTGTTTCTGTACCAATACCATGCAGTTTTTATCACTATTGCTTTGTAATTCAGCTTGAAGTCAGGGATAGTGATTCCCCTGGATGTTCTTTTATTGTTGAGAATTATTTTGGCTATCCTGGAACTTTGTTTTTCCATATGAAGTTGAGAATTACTCTTTCCATGTCTGTGAAGAGTTGTGTTAGAATTTTGATGGGGATTGCATTGAATCTGTAGATTGCTTTTGGTATGATAGCCATTTTTACTATGTTAATCCTGCTGGTCCATGAGCATGGGACATCTTTCCATCTTCTGAGATCTTTGATTTCTTTTGTTAGGGGTTTGTAGTTCTTATTATACATATCTTTCACTTGCTTGGTAAGAGTTACACCAAGGTATTTTATACTATTTATGAATATTGTGAAGAGTGTTGTTATCCTAATTTCTTTCTCAGTCTGTTTATCATTTGTCTAAAGGAAGGCTACTGGTTTTTTGTTTGTTTGTTTTGAGTTAATTTTATATCCTGCTGCTTTGCTGAAGTTGTTTATCGGCTGTGGGAGTTCTCTGGTGGAATTTTGGGGGTCACTTATGTATACTATTATATCTTCCACAAATACTGATACCTTGGTGTCTTCCTTTCCAACTTGTATCCCCTTGATCTCCTTTTGTTGTCTAATTGCTCTGGCTAGAACTTCAAGTACTATATTGACTAGCTAGGCAGAGAGTGAATAATCTTGTTTTGCCCCAAATTTTAGTGGGATTGCTTCTAGTTTCTCTCCATTTAATTTGATGTTGGCTGTTGGTTTGCTATATATTGATTGCTTTTATTATGTATATGCCACAAGTTCCTGATCGTCCAATACTTTTAACATGAAGGGCTGTTATGTTTTGTAAAGGCCTTTTCAGCACCTAACTGAGATGATCATGTGGCTTTTGTCCTTGAGTTTGTTTATATAATGTGTTATGTTAATGGACTTCCATATATTGAACCATCCCTGAATTGCTGGGATGAAGTCTACTTGATCATGGTGATTGATTTTTTTTTTTTTTGGTTTTTTCGAGAAAAGGTTTCTCTATATAGCTCTGGCTGTCCTGGAACTCACTCTGTAGACCAGGCTGGCCTCAAACTCAGAAATTGCCTGCCTCTGTCTCCCAAGTGCTGGGATTAAAGGCATGCGCCACCACCGCCCGGCTGGTGATTGATGGTTTTGAGGTGTTTTGGATTTGGTTTGGGAGAATTTTATTGAGTATTTTTGCATCGATATTCATAAGCAAGATTGGTATGATGTTCTCTTTGTTGGGTCTTTGTGTGGTTTAGGTATCAGAGTAAGTGTGGCTTCATAGAATGAATTAGGTAGTGTTCATTCTGTTTCTATTTTATGGAATAGTTTGAGGAGTATTGGTATTAGGTCTTCTTTGAAGGCCTGGTAGAATTCTGCACTAAAGCCATCTGGTTGGGAAGGTTTTTTGTTTGTTTGTTTGTTTGTTTGTTTGTTTTTTAGACAGAGTTTCCCTGTGTAGCCCTGGCTGTCCTGGAACTCACTCTGTAGACCAGGCTGGCCTCGAACTCAGAAATCCACCTGCCTCTGCCTCCCAAGTGCTGGGATTAAAGGTGCAAGTGCCATCACTGCCTGGCAGTTGGGAAGGTTTTAATGACTTTTTCTATTTCCTTATGGGATATGGGCCTGTTTAGATAGTTTACCTGCTCTTGATATAACTTTGGTATGTGGTATGCATCTAGAAAATCACTCATTTTATCGAGATTTTCCAATTTTGTAGAGTATAGGCTTTTGTAGTAGGTTCTGATGATTTTTTCAAATTTCCTCAGTTTCTGCTGTTATGTCTCCCTTTTCATTTCTGAGTTTGTTAATTTGGACACTGTCTCTGTGCCCTTTATTAGTTTGGCTAAAGGTTTATCTAGTTGATTTTCTCAAAGAACCAGCTTTTGCTTTGGTTTATTCTTTGTATCATTCTCTTTGTCTCTACCTGGTTGATTTCAGCTCTGAGTTTGACCATTTCTTGCCATCTACTCCTCTTGGGTGTGTTTGCTTCTTTTTGCGATGGAGCTTTCAGGTATGCTGTTAAGTTGCTTATATGGGATCTGTCCAATTTCTTTATGAAGGTACTTAGTATTATGAATTTTCCTCTTAACACTGCTTTCATTGTGTCCCATAAGTTTGGGTATGACGTGTCTTCATTTTCATTGAATTCTATAAAGTTCTTGATTTCTTTATTTCTTCCTTGACCAAGTTATCATGAGTAGAGAGTTGTTTAGTTTCCATGAGTATGTGGACTTTCTGTTGTTTTTGTTGTTATTGAAGTCTAACCTTAGTCTGTGGTGATCTGATAGAATGCATAAGATTATTTTAATCTTCTTATATCTGTTAAGGCTTGCTTTATGTTTGATTATATGGCCAATTTTGTGGAAGATTCCATGAGGTGCTGAGAAGAAGGTGTATTCTTTTGTTTTGGGGTGAGATGTTCTGTAGCTATCTGTTAAATTCGTTTGGTTCATATAACTTCTATTAGTTTCACTGTGTCTCTGTTGAGTTTCTGTTTCAATGACCAATGTTTAAGTCTCCCACTATTATTGCGTGAGGTTCAATGTGTGTTTTGAGCTTTAGTAAAGTTTTTTACAAATGTGGATGACCCTGCATTTGGGGCATAGATGTTCAGAATTGAGACTTTCTCTTGGTGGAATTTTTCTTTGATGAATATAAGGTGTCCTTCCCCATCTCTTTTGATTATTTTACTCTGAGGTATTTTCTGTCTTTGCCACTGAGGTGTGTTTCTTGTATGCAGCAAAATGCTGGGTCCTGTTTATGTATCCCAGTTTGTTAGCCTGCTTCTTTTTATTGGGAATTGAATAATTGATGTTGAGAACTTTAAAGACAGATGATTGCTAGTTCTTGTTGTTTTTGTTGCTAGAGGTGGTATTATGTATATATTATTCTCTTCTTTCTTTTTTCTTGTGTTTTCTTGGGTGCAGTTACTCTCCTAGTGTTGCAGATTTCATTACAGTATCATCTGTAGGGCTGGATTAGTAAAAAGATATTGCTTAAATTTGGTTTTGTTATGGGATATCTTGGCCTCTCCATCTATGTTGATTGAGAGTCTTGTTGGGTATAGTATCCTGGGATAGCATTTGTGTTCTCTTAGTGTCTGGATGACATCTGTCTGGGATCTTCTGGCTTTTAGAGTCTCTGTTGAGAAGTCTGGTTGTAATTCTAGTAGGTCTGCCTTTATATGACTTTTTTCCTTACTGCTTTTTATATTCTTTCTTTGTTCTGTGCATTTAGTGTTTTGATTATTATGTGATGGGAGGATTTTCTTTTCTGGTCCAATATATTTGGTGTTCTATAGACTTCTTGTACATTTATGGCTACCTCTTTCTTTAGGTTAGAGAAGTTTTCTTCTATGATTTCATTGAAGATGCTTTCCAGCCCTTTGAGCTGAGATTCTTCACCCTCTTCTATTCCTATTATCCTTAGGTTTGATCTTTTCATTGTGTCTTAAATTTTCTGGATATTTTGGATTAGGAGCTGTACTGGCTAGTTTTGTGTGTCAACTTGACACAGGCTGCAGTTATCACAGAGAAGGGAGTTTCAGTTGGGGAAGTGCCTCCAGGAGATCCAGCCGTGAGGCATTTTCTCAATTAGTGATCAAGGGGGTAGGACCCCTTGTGGGTGGTGCCATCTCTGGGCTGGAAGTCTTGGGTTCTATAAGAGAGCAGGCTGAACAAGCCAGGAGAAGCAAACCAGTAAAGAACATCCCTCCATGGCCTCTGCATCAGCTCCTGCTTTCTGACCTGCTTGAGTTCCAATCCTGACTTCCTTTGTGATAAACAGCAATGTGGAAGTAAACCAAATAAACCCTTTCCTCCCCAACTTGCTTCATGGTCATGATGTTTGTGCAGGAATAGAAACCCTGACTAAGACAGGAGCTTTTCACACTTTGTATTTTCTTTGATGGATGTGTCAATATTTTCAATGATATCTTCTACACCTGAAGTTCTTTCTTCTATCTCTTGTATTCTGTTGATGATGTATGCATCTGTAGCTCCTGGTCTATTTCCTAAGTTGTCCATCTCCAAGGTTGCCTCCCTTTGTGTTTTCTTTAATATTGCTATTTCCATTTTTAATTCTTCGGCCATTTTGTTCAATCCCTTCACCTTCTTGATTGTAGTTTCCTCTATTTCTTTAAGGGAAAGAATTTATTTGTTAAGGGAAATATTTATTTGTTTCCTCTTCTACCTGTTTATCTGTTTTGGTCCTATATTTTGTTAAGGGAGTTTTTTATATTCTCCTTAAAGGTCTCTAACATCTTCATGAGATGGGATTTTAGGTCACTATCTTGATTTTCAGGTGTGTTGAGCTATCCAGGGCTTGCTGTGGTAGGAGACCCGGGTTCTCGTGGTGCCAGATTCTATTAGTTTCTGACATTTATGATCCTGTGCTTTCCTCTGGTCATCTGGTTATCTCTGGTGTCAACTGGTCTGGATTTCTCTGACTAGAGCTGGCCTCCTTGGAGGCAGATAGAGTGGGCCTTTTGTGTCTCTGGTTAGAGCAGGCTTCATGTGTCCCTGGTTACTGCAGACCTTTTGTGGGGGGGGGGAGCAAACAGGTTGTGTCCCTGGTTACTTTGGGCCTCCTCGAAGGCAGACAGGCTGTGGGGTGTGGGAGGGTATTGGGCCCACTGATCTGACCCCAGTGGAGAAGTAGACCAGTAGGAAGGTGGAGCTCTGCAGGGCAGGTGGGCCCCATGTCAGCTGGGCTCTGTGTTGCTGTGGACCTCCTAAGAGGCAAGCAGTCTGTGGCATGTGGATGGGTTCTAGCTGCTGATCTAGCCTGGTTTAGGAAGTTGGTTGGAATAAAGGTGGAGCTCAGGGGGTGGGGAGTAGGGATGGGGGAGGTGGGTCCCAAATCAGCTGGGCCCTGTGGTTGTCCCAGCTGGCATGGGTATTTGGGAGAGCTTCTCATCCATGTCTTTGATTTCTGTCGACCTCCTTGGAGGCACACAGGCTATAGGTGTAGCTGGGTATCTTGCCACTGATCTGGCCTGGGTAGGAAGCCAGCCAGGAGCAATAAACAGGTTTTATAGCTGACACTTAGAATTAAGAGAAAAGGATGACATTAGGGGGTTCCTAATATTTCTAATATTACAAATTCCATATAAAGCAGTCTCACAAATGTTATCCACATTCTCTTTGAATTTCCTCAGAATGCTATAAGTTGGCATTGTTCTGTGTCATAACATAAGATGAGTTGGTTTGTTATTGTTGCAATTGCTCAGAAATCAGAAATAATCTATATATATAAAAAAAAAGAATGCATTTCTTGCTGTCACCCGATGGACTGTTCTTTCTGAGTGGCTTTACTTACTGTGTTTTTGTCTATTGACTGTTAAAACCCCACATATTTTTTTGTTGTCTTCATCGCTTGGTCATTGCCATTTTTACAGTGCAATCTGTTTCTAGGAGCCGCTAAGATGATACCAGCCAACAGCAAGAGGACTGAGTGAGGCTGTGACAATTTGAACCACGACCCCTAAGGTGAACCCACGTCTCACCCAACCCTAAGCTTGGGTCCTGGTACGATGGGGGGTCAGATGACATCAGTCAGGCTGAAGGTGAGTTACCTTGAGCCCCCACGAGCCTGACTGTGTGCCAAGGCCATATTTGGCCAAAGAATGCATGCCTTTTGAAAGCCTAGCAGGTGTGCACTTACACATGCTCAGCTAATGAAAGGTATGCTTATTCTTGCAGCTCTGGCACGGAGCAAACAATTCCACTCTTGACAAACAGGAACTTTCACAGTGCCCACGTATCTGGAAGCTTTTAATATAAATTCTCTAGAAGCCTGCGACACTCGAGGGCTCTTCTTGTTTGGATTGAATTTACATGCTCTCTTTAAACAAAGGAGTTATCCCTGACTTGGGGGGCAGAAGGGTAGCTCAGTGGTGGATCTAAGTTCTTGAGGCTCTGGGTTTCAAACCCAGGGTCACATTAAGAAAACAAGTCAGTTCCCAGCTAGCATTGTACTTTGAAGAGCATAATCAAGATGGAGACTCTACCTGAGAATGATAGAATTGCTTAGAAAATGTTCAAACTTCATTTGAGGGATATAGGGGGAAAACTATGAAATTATTGAAGGAAAGGGGAGGGCACAGCAAGGTAGATCTCATGAGGAATGTGAATTACACTTACCAGATGGCTTGATAAGGTGACCTTACTGGCAGTGAGTCCCAGAGCATGCAGGAGGCCAGGCCTGCCATAGGGAAGGCAGAATGGAGAGGAGTTTGGCATGGCTCCTCTGAGCTGAAGCCCATGATTCATTGGGAACACAGCTGAGGCTTTGGGCAGATGGGAGAGAACTCAGCAGTGTAGGCACTGTGGGTTCCTGGGACCACAGAGTCACAGCTCCATTATCTCTGAGGTAGAGTAGGACCTTGTCAAGCTGTCTTTGCCAAGGAAGCAGAACCTGCTCAAGGTCACATTTTCTCCTCTTTGCAGATTTCAAATGAGGTGGCACTGGTGGCATTTGGAACATTCCTGGCAAGGAGGGCATCCCCCAGTCCCTGTTCCCCTAGATCTTTCTCTCTTTCAACTCCCTCCGCTTCTGGTTTACATTGCAAGGACCTGGAAGGGATTTGGACTGACCTGTGTTCAAGCGCACCCTCACTCCTTATTTGCTGTGTGGCTTGGAGGAAACCATTGTTAGTCCCAATTCCTCAGCCACAAGACAGAAGAGCTAATAACTATTGTCAGAGGAACTGGATAGTGCTTACGAAAGACTCTGACATTCAGTGCCACTCCAGTCGATCTCAACACTTTTGATATTTTGTCCAAATGCAGCTATGGGGTTGTCCTGTGTGATGTATAGGGTTTAGTATCATGTCTGGTCTCTTCAAACTTGATGTCAGAAGTGCCTGCCCTCCAGTTGAAACAATGAAAAATGAGTGCAAGCACAGCGAAATGTCTCCTAGAGGGACAGAATGGTTTCTGGCTAAGTATGACTTCCAGCTCATTTGCTTCTTTTTTGTTTGTTTGTTTGTTTTTTGTTTTTGTTTTTGTTTTTGGAGTCAGGGTTTCTCTGTGTAGCCCTGGCTGTCCCAGAACTCACTCTGTAGACCAGGCTGGCCTCGAACTCAGAAATCCACCTCTGTCTGCCTCCCAAGTGCTGGGATTAAAGGCGTGTGCCACCACCGCCCTGTGCTCATTTGCTTCATAGTGTTGGGAAAGCAGTCTGCCATGTGAGGGTCTGCCCAAGCAGCTTTTAGCTGGGTGCATAAGTCAAAAAGTGAGCTCTTAAAGTGGGTCTTAGGGGGTTGGAGAGATGACTCAGCGGTCCAGAGCATGCACTGCTCTCATAGAGGATTCAGCTGTCATGTCAGGTGGCTCACAAGCGCCTGCAATTCCAACTGGAGGAGATTCAAATCCCTTCTGGTCATACAGGGACTGTAATCACACACACACACACACACACACACACACACACACACACACGGAAAATATAAACAAATTTAGAATGGGCTGTAAGCCAGTCTACTTGGTATCTTTATGATAATAAAAAATTAGAATAAATGAAGATACCAAGGGTGTGCCACAAAAAAAAATGCCCTGCAAAGCCAAGCCAATAGGCCTCAGAGCAAGCCAGCCCTTGCTTTAGAAATTCTAACCTCTAGAACTGTCAGAAGTTTAATTTCTGCTTCTTGAAGATAGCCAATCTTCAATATTCTGTTATGGTAGACTCGGCTAATGGATAGGACCAGTTCTTGGAGTCTTAATGGTACCCACTGAATTCAGACACATGTCCACAGCAATGTGTGTGGCTTCTTCAGAGCCTCATAGGATGATCTTCACAAGACACAGCTTTTCATTATGATGAAGACAACAAGAAGACATCCACAGGAACTAACGTTTTCTAACACAGAGAAGCTCTCACTTACTACCCTGTAGCTTCCTGCTTGTCATGTCTCTCTGCTGGTGGCCCTCCTAGGTAGGGTCCCCAGAAAATTGTCTTGTGTCAGAAACATTCTGAGGACTATTTCTCTTCAGGGAGCCCACATAACTCTGTCACATCTGAGGGCGAGCAGGCAGACTCCTCCAGGCTGTAGCCTCTGTCCAGCTCTCTCTCCTCTGACAGACAGATGGTAGAACAGCTCCATCAAATAAGCCTGGATCCGAGCAGAAAACAAAATATGGCGACCCCTCTTGTCAGCACTGTGGTCATTCTCTGTCTCCCTTAGGCACAGAAGGGGAGCTGAGCGTTCCCTAAAGGGTCTGACATTCCCAGGCTCAGAACTCTCTCCCACAGTGGCCTGTATAGTCCATAGAGATGGGAGAAAATTATATGCTGCCAGCTGAGTAAGTGAGTGAGCCAGCTGTTCTTATTTTCCCCCAAGGAAGTGCCTGGCTCCAACTGCTCTTGTGAAGGCTCCCTGTGTGATGCAGGCTACTTATCAGCCTGGTGGCTAGGCAGTTCTGCTACAACAGGAAAAGCCTTCCTCAAGATCTTACTACAGTTCAATGTACTTAAAATAAATTTTATTTTATCTATATATGGCAGTTTTGCTTGCCTGTTTGTATATGCATCAGAAGGCATCAGATCCCTTGGAACAGATGGTTGTGAGCCACCATGTGGGTGTTGGGAACCAAACTCCAGTCCTCTGAAGATCAGCAAGTGCTCTTAACTGCTGATCCATTTCTCTAGATCCTTAAAATATATTTTAACAAGGCCAGTGAGGTGGTTTCTCTCTGGCTTGCACTTTGACCTAGCTCAGGGTCAAGTTGGATCAAGATTAGACAGAACTGATCCTTCTTTTTCCTTCTTTCTATTGCTCTTAAGGATTGAGTTTATTGATCTTTTCGGGGGTATTGTGCCAATGCCTCTGGCTTTGCCATCCATATGATGGATAAATTGAGGCAGGCAATCTTAGGGGGTCAGTGTCTAGAGCCGACAATCAGGTGGATCCAGATAACTATAGGGGCTGCTGCCAAAAGTGCCAGTGATTAGAGAAGATGCTCAGCAGAATTTTTTTCTGAGGGAACAAAGCTTAATTTACTGGGGCTGGCACTCTCTGTGGCCAGTGGAAAAACTATGACCTTTTTTTTTTTTTAACTCTTTGGGGCCTGTGAGAAAAAGAAGGAAAGAGAGAAAATTCACACGTGTACACACACACACACACACACACACACACACACACACACACACACAGACACAGAGTTGATGGATGAGAGAAACAATTTCCAGCTATACCATACTTTATTCTTTCTCTTGTAGCTTATATATGCCAGCAAAATCTTTCAAGCAGTATACAATTATAATGTGATTATGTTTTAGTTTTCTCCTATGAATGATTATGAAAACAATGTATTTTCCAATACCTATACAAGAAATAACACTATGTAGTACAGATAAAGAAAACAAATTATTCTCAGAAACCCACATACCTTCAGATTAACAAAGTGTGAGCAGGCAAGGCAGTTTTCTCAGCCAGTTTCTCTTACTGGAAGGCAGCAATTTGAGGTTACAAAGAAAGCAGTAATTATTTTATTATTCATCTTTAAAACTAATCTTATAAAAATCTTTTAAAAATCACAAATCTAAGCTTTTATATAAAAAATCAATCATATCTACCTTAAATCCTCAAAATGCACATCTACTCATCAATAAATCATATCAGGAAGCTGAGGGTAAAAAATGGATGTAAGTGGGCTGGAGAGATGGCTCAGCAGTTAAGAGCACCGACTGCTCTTCCAGAGGTTCTGAGTTCAATTCCCAGCAACCACATGGTGGCTCACAACCATCTGTAATAGCATCTGATGCCCTCTTCCGGTGTATCTGAAGAGAGCAATGGTGTACTCATATACATAAAATAAAATAAATAAATCTTTTAAAAAATGGATATAAGAAAGCAATCATCAGCAGTCCAGCCTCAGGAAGAGTCCCGTCAGCCAGGGCTACCATTGTTCTTGATCCCTGACCATAAAAGTCCCTAGTGTAACTAATAAGAGTGTGCCTTTCTGAACTTCATATTGTTCCCTAAGATTTTCTACATCAGAGCCAGCAGTAAAAACATCTTAACCCATCTTTACTAACAATTCTATTTTTCCAAATGTTTTCTAAGGGTGGTGGTCATTGCTGACAATCTATGTCTCTAAGTCCTTCTCTAGGGTGTTGATAGAATCATTAATCTGCTCCAGCAGCAATGCCTAAAAGGGATCAAGCATTAATGTTGTGAATGCCAGAGATACTGCCCAGTGAGGGGCTGGAAGCCCCTTAGAGTTTTCGTATTATTCTTAGATTAAGAGGAATGTGAGGGCAGCAAGCAGAGCAGAGCTCCATAACTGCATGAAGTCTTCAGGACACATAGTCCTGGGGCCATGCCACACCAAGGACCCCATGTGGGCTGTGGTATCCTGTGGGTTGCATTCCATGAGTTCTAAAGCCATTTGTCATTTGTCCTGAATGGCCCTTGTCTGTCATGCGTGTGTGTGTGTGTGTGTGTGTGTGTGTGTGTGTGTGTGTAAATCAGAGGACAATGTCTTCTTCAATTTCTTTTCTATCATGTGTTTTTAGATAGAGTCACTGAACCTGAACTTTACAGATTTATTGAGGCTGGTTGGCTGGCAAGTTCCATGGATTCACCAGTTTCTTACTAAGATCATAGGTGCACACTGCTGTGCCTGGCTTTTATGTGGATGCTAGGGATCTGAACTCAGGTCCTCATATTTGCATGGCAAGTATTTTCCCACTGAACCAAATCTCCAGTACCAGAAAGAATTTTGCTGGTTGTAAGTCTGAGCCTTTAAAGCAGCATTTCTTAACTTGTTGGCCATGACCCTTGCGGGGGTCAAGTGACTCTTCACAGGAATCGACTAAGACCATCAGAAAACATGGATATTTACATTATGATTCATAACAGTAGCAAAATTACAGTTATAATATACTACAACCTAAAGAACTGTATTGAAGGGTCCCAGCATTAGGAAGGCTGAGAACCATTGCTTTTAAAGCTAAGCCATCTCACGCTGACTCTCAATGATGGGAAAGATGTCTTGCTTTGAGCTCACTGAAGAGGGAGCACAGTGCCACAGTGCAGTGTCCGTGCACTGAGAACTAGGGACAGCAGAGAACACCCATAGGCCTCTACCTGGTGTACATTCTCAGCAAAGAGCAGAACGATTGGGTTAGATGTTTCATCATCATGATATACATGTGAGAAGACAACTGAAAAGGCAGGATCTCAATTTCCTTCTCTGCTGCTAATGGGATGCTCGAATGAGTCCCAGATTATAGTACCTCATTACAGGGAAGTCAAGGCAGCAGGAACTTGAAGCAACTGGTCACCTCACATCCATAGTCAAGAGCAGAGAGCAGTGAACTAATGCTGCATGTTTGCAATCAGTTCACTTTTTCTACTCTTATGTAATCTAGGATTCCCTGCCCAGGGAATGGTGACACCCACAATGACCCTTTCTCTTACCTCAAGTAAGGTAATCAAAGTAATCCCTGCTGTAGATAATTCCTCATTGAGACGTCCAACAAAACTGATCACCACAGGCAGTAAAGATTTGTTTTGGCTCATGGTTTCAGAAGTATCAGTCCACGATCAACTGGCCATTTGATTTCTTGGCAATGGTAATATAACACATCATGGCAGAGGGCATAGCAGAGCAGAGCTGTTCATCTTATGACATCCAGAAAGTAGAGAGGTGACAGGAAATGCCAGGGCTAAGATATGACTTCAGTGACACACCTCCAACCACTCATCTCCTCCAAGAGTATTCTTCCACAGTGTCCTCACCTCTCAACAGTCTATTCAAATTCAAATTCACCAATGGTTCAATTCATTCATTAGGTCCAAGCCAACTGTGTCTTAAAGCTCCCTCACAGACACAGAAATAAATTTCATTGATCTTCTAGAAATCTCTCAATCCAAAGGATTTAATAATAAATTCAAACTCACAGCAATCCTCTTCCACAAGTGCAAGTGGTAATCATTAAGACCAACTATAATTCTTTATGTGCCTGATAAATGTTAGTTGACACAATATCTACCCAATAAAGATCTTAATTGATCAGTTCTTAGTATTGTGGATATTGAGAGAAAGTCCCCAAAGTGATCCATTTTAATGACAAGATACTTAAAAACAACAACAACAAAACCAGGATCATTTGTTGGAACCAACCATGTGAATGAGGAGAAGGTATGGACTTCCTGCTGTTGATAATGGAAGGACCAAAGGCAATCTGTTACCTCAATGTGGTACAGTGGACTTACTAAGATGCTCTGTGTTTTGTCAAGAGATCCCTGAACACAGTGACAATACCTATGATGATGGCAAAGCTGTGCATGTATAAATTACAGGTCTTTTTGGAAGGATGTGGTAGAGCTACAGGGTTTCTGGTATGAAAATACACAGAGAAATATATTGGAATAACACCAAAAGAAGAAAGTGGGATGTTATCGATTCCTTTGACACCATGAGTAATAGAAGCTACATAATCCTTTTCACCCCACCAAACGTGCACACACACACACACACACACACACATAGCAGTCCACAGAAACTAGCTTGTTCTAATGAGTTAGCTCTCGGAAC
>JADRCD010223937.1:0-20038 GCA_019843815.1 Montemys delectorum | reverse complement strand
CACACACACACACACACACACACACACACACACACACACACAGCAGTCCACAGAAACTAGCTTGTTCTAATGAGTTAGCTCTCGGAACCTCTCTTCCTTTCATCCAAAGTGATCAGGTTGGATCCCAGGGTTGTCCTTGAATTTAGTCTTTGTTATAATATCTCACACTCTGATTCTGTACATGGCATTGCCTGACTACCTCTGACCTATGATATTTCTGTCCAGAGGATATCTAGCATCCATGTTTGCTCTTGGAGAGATCAAGGAAGGATGAAGTCTGTTGGGAGGGCATTTCCAAATCAACAGAACCTCCTTAGGGCTTGATCAAGGGTGAGCGTAGACCACCACACGGAGGACTGGGCTCGTGCCAGGACTTGGTGTGGTAGGTAGGACAGGGAATCTGATTCTGTATGCCCATGGGATTCTGGGTACCTGGGTTTTCACTTCCTTGCCATCTCACTGTTTCACAAGGCAGAGTCAGCTGTAGCTCACATCTGAGTAACCGACATTTTCATCCAGGCCTGGCAACAACGTGAGTGTGAAATATGAGTCACTTGTTTTATTCCACTTCCTAGCAGAGAGAGACAGTGCCTCATCCCATGTGAATGGTGTCACTCAGGCAGACTCTCTTCCACAGTATTACTCAGGCAGAGGTCAGGACTGTTCCTAATTAAGCGAAGGCTGACTCAGGAGGCTGGGACCTGACACAGCTAGCCAGCTGAAGCAAAGTGGCTTGTTCCTGGTCATCTCCTGGGGTTAGCTTCTTACTCAGTCTTCTGGTACCTGTATCTGTACCTGTAGCCAACAATCACAATGACATACAGCATTTTGCTGAGGTGTGATCTTTCTCTGGGATTTTGTTTAGGACTTTACTATGGGATCCATGTAGGAGATTTTGTCTGGGACCTTTCCTGTACAAAATCTTGGTCAGCATCGGTGTCTTCCACTGGTGTTTTTGGTGCATAGCTGATCATTCATTTATTGGGGAAAAAGAAGAAAGAGAGAGGGGGGGGGGTTGTACTGCAGCAAAGTAAGCCAGAGATGAAAAGAGGTCATTTGTGTAACTCACAGGATCTGTATCACATTTGGCTTCCCACTGCATAAGGATCTTATTAGCATATCCCCAGAGCCCAGCACAATGTGGGCATCTAACAAATGGCTAGGTGTCTAGAAAATGAGTCCATTAAAAAAAAAATGCCCTTGCTAATGGCTCCATAACACTTCTGATCATCTGCTGAACTATAAAGCAACATCCCTTGTGGCTTTTCTTTGAGCACAAGAGGGCTGATGACTTAGGGAATGATAAGTTGATCAGCAGGAGCTTTTAGGATACCTCTTCTAGAAGGGTATTGTTCAGTCCTAATGAGGTGGTGCTGTTGGTTGACAGAATAGCTGAGAACCATATCCAGGAAGTAATCTGGGCTATGAGATACCCACCTCATTTACTACGGAGGAGGCTGACCTGATTTCTGCGATTCCAGGAGTCACAACATCATTAGGCATATCACATGCTGACCTTCAAAGAAATACATAATCCAGTTCCTGTTGATCCTCTAGGAACTTCATGGTAAGGAAGGATTGAGCTTTTGTCATGTAGGAACATGTAGGAACAAGTACCAAGTGTTTGTAGTTATAACAACCTTTCATTTTTTTTCTCTTTATGCTAAAATAAAACACATTAGACTGAAAGGTAAACTCTATAGCTTTTGTGGTAGAACTGAAAGAAAATGGTTGTTTGAATCAGAAAGACAGGTTGAAGAGCAGCTTAACTGCTTATTAGGAAGAGAACTTGGAGGCATAATTGAACATTTTGGCTTCGGTTTCCTCATCTGTGATATAGGAGCATAACTATCGTGGTTTGTTTTGATGGGCTAGCTTTGACAGAGGCTTTGATCTGCCCGTTTCATATGTTCTAAAACAACCTATCCTCTAAACGTCTGCCCTTTTTCCCCCTTTGGAAGTTTTCATGCAATGTATGCATAAGCATCCAACCCATTCCTACGCACCACTCCATGGCTGGTTCAGTGTCTCAGTTCTTTCTGAGCGGCTGTAAGAGATTGCTCAGGACTGGCTGATTTATAAAGAACGTGCATGTATTTCTCATACTACTAGAGCCTGGGACAATATCAAGGATATGGCCGTTGGGAAGGACCTTCTTGGGGAAGGTTGAAAGGGAGTGGGGAGGGGTTGGAGAGAGAGAGTAGAAAGAGGGAGGAATAAAGAGAGGTCAGACTCCCCTTCTCATAGAGAACACTTTTATGACAATGAATCTACTCTGGTGATAATTCTATTCATTTGCTCCACCTATGGGATCTAACCACGCACCAGTTGATTCCACTTCCTACCATCATTGCACTGGGGACAAAGTTTAATGTTTGATGGGGGTGGGGGCAGTAATCCAAACAGTACCCTGCTTACGACAGTAGGAGTCTTGAGGACTAAGAGCTGGTGATCCCTATCATACACAGAACTTGATCACTAAGGGGAAAATCATTGTCACCAAAAACCACCAATAAAAAAACCCTGGAACTGAAATCTCATCCTCGGGATGAGTGTCAGAATTTGTAGCAGGTGAGATGTTTTGTTTCATAAAGGGTTCTGTGGGAGTAGTCTTGGTTTTAAAAGAAAGAGAAAACCCAAATCAAAATGAAATAAACCAAACCAAATCAAACCAAACCAAACCAAAACAAAACAAGTTTTCCTTAGCAAACTAAGTTAGGGAAATTGTGGCATTCCCCAAGGGCCACACAGAAGAGAGAAGGCAGACGGCTCAGAGCTAAGAAAGGGCAGAAAGAGCTCAGGAGGCAGCAGTCTGAGTCCCAAGGAGTAAAGACAGATAAGAAATACCCATGATGGGGAAAAAGACACCAAGACTCTTCCGAGTCTTTGGTAACTGATTTTGGTTTTGTGTAAGTTCTCAGCTTCATGAAGAAAGGGGGGAAAGTATTATTTTAATGCAAAGCCAGAAATAGTTGAAATGTGAGAAGACAAAAAAATTAAAAATAAAAAGCAAGCAAAGTGTAATATTTTTTATGTTTAGTTTTCAACCTTGTGTCTAGGGACAACCTTAGTTTCAGATCTTGGTGTAGACCCAGGATAGTGTAGACACATTTCCTCAGGGTGAAGACTTAGGCTTCCCCTTAATTTTGAAAAAGACTCAGACTGTCTCCTTTCGAAATTCTCTCTATTCTTTGTACTTTGTGCTTCTTGAATGCCCAGCTGGACAATATGGAACTTTCTCTGAGATCTGTTTCTGGGACACTCAGACATGATTCTCCAATCTCCCTCTTCTGTTGTGTATTACAAATAGTTAACGCCCTACAGAAGAGTTATGCCCACCTTCTCTGAGACGCCTCTAAGACTCTTAGAGACCCTTTTGTTTATTTAGTGACACAAATGCTCCATTCTCTCCCTTTCTGTGACACCCTCCTTGTTAACCGTTCATCTATTGCAGTAGCCTGATCCAAACTCCTTTCGACTTTGTGGTGCACTACGTGTTTGACAGGTTAACTATAGTAGATGCATATTAGATTAGACTTCTCCCTAATTTCTCCATAATTTGTGGGGTAATGGGACCTGAAGGATGACAATTCCACTGGAAAAATTTCGTGCTGGGAATGAAGACAGACCACCTGTGTTGTGTGGTCCCCAGGGTCAGAGGAAAGGCCTGTCTCCATATGCATATTTCCTTAATTTTTTCATTTTTCTCATTGCTGTGACAAAGTACTTGAGAGGGGAACTTTGGGGAAGAGAGGGTTATCTTGGCTCATAGGTTCAGAAAATGTAGGACATCTGGTCAGGGAAACACATTATCACAAAGCTTGTGGTGGTGGGGGCAAGCTGGCCAAGTCTTTCTGTGCTAGCAAATGTAGAGAAGACACGAGTAGGCTGCAACCTGGGGACCCCAAAGGTCCACCCCAGTGACCTACTTCCTATAACAGGCCCACTTTCTACAGGCTCCACAGCTATTGAAAAAGCTCTGGAAACTGGACCCTAAGCATTTAAAACATAAACCTGTTAGGGACAAGTTAGAGTCAAAGGGATGATTATACTTTTATTCTAAAAGTTCTATTTGTTTTTTCTACCTATCCTTTTACATAGTCTGCAGCCTTTAATTATTTTAAGCATACTTCTATTTTAGCTTCATAAGTTGTTATATTTCCTTCATACTATAAAAATGCTGTTTCTCTACCTTCTTATGTCTGTCATCTCCTTTGAGGCGAATTGCTTCCTCAAGCTAGTAGTGACAAAAGCAACCAAGCCTTCTAATGCTAAGCAGGGGAGGGCATGGATGCCTCATAGGGAGCAGGGCCTTGAACCCCCCATCACAGTAACAGCAGCTTCACAACCCTCTCCCTCAACCCCACTCTCCACCCCTCACATCCCACCCCCAGACACACAGACAGGGAGCAAACTAATTCCTGAAAAAGACACTCATGCATCTGACTAGCCCACACTCAGGGGTAATACAGGATGCCCACTTAAACCCCAGTGAGTGGAAGACACATATTTAGTTGTTTACCCCATCTATTTAATGAGACATGCTTACACTATCATGTTGCTATTTGTCTGTATCCAAATCAACAAAGGCATTCTGTTTCTGTTGTTTGGCTGGTTGTTTTTCTAAGTCTTGCAACCCTGACCATATGGATTTTTTAGGTTTGGGAGTTCATCAGCCAATCCCACCCCAAGCAGAACTCCAGTCTGAGAAAGGAAGCCACATTCTCCCAAGTCCCGCATGTTCATCTTCCTTTTGTCTTTGTTCTCAAAACTGCTGTTGTCAGGTCCACCCTGAGCTCTGTAGTTTTTTAAGATTTTGTGAGTATGGATTGATTATGAGACCAGAGGAAGCCGCACCCCTTTCGTTCCTTACTAGACAACAAGTTGTCATGTCAAGCAGTGCTGGCTCCTTCCTACAGTATACACATCAGCATGTGACATGTGTTTGTGAAGAGAAACAGAGCCAGCGATAGAAAAGTAGAGGTATGGCTGAGGATTTAATCTGCAAAGCTCCATTTAAAATATGGTCATGCTACCGGGTTATTTCACGGGTATACAATTCTTAATTTTAATGGAAACACAACATACAACCAGAAATATATAGCTATCACCAGTGTGCAGCTCAGAACAAGTTTTCAAATAAATCTTGAATTTTTAACGCAGATAAGTTGTAAAACACAATCCCTTCTTATGTTTCCCCAAATCCTTAAAGAACAAATTTTCCTCCCCAGACCCTAGAATTTCTCTCATTATATTACATTTTGTGTGTGTGTGTGTGTGTGTGTGTGTGAAAGAGAGAGAGAGAGAGAGAGAGAGAGAGAGAGAGAGAGAGAGAGAGGAGAACACACAAACATGTATATTAGGGATCTCATATTAAATTTATGTTGTGACTTTTGTTCTATACCTCTCATATATGAACACTGGTTCCAGACCTAGGAAAATCTAGAGTTCTCACGTGCCAGGTGAAGCTTAAGGAGTCTGCTTGTAGTTCATCAGAAAAACCTTAATTTTAAAAGCAAATTAATTTTACATTTTTTTATTAGCATCAAACTGAAGTGCCTTCTAAATATATAAATTTAATACTGAAGGACAAAAGCTACTCTCAGCCTTAAGCAGAGAAGTCTCTGTTAACAGTGAAGGCAGACACGTAGCTGCCAGAGTTGCTGAAAATAAGTGAGAGCTGAGCGCCCACCCCTGAACAAGACACTTCACAGTAACCCCACCTAAGGCTCAGCGAGCACTGCAGAAGACTGTTAAGAGCCAAAAGATAGGGAGAAGGGCTGCAGAGTGCCACCTTCTAGGCACAGCATAACCCTTGCAAATCCCAGGCTCACCCCAGCTATGGTTCCTCACACTGGGCCTGATCATAATCATTCGTGAATGGGATGAAAGTAAAAAGTGAAAATGATGTCCACATATTCTCATACTTCACAGGGCCAGGTTCCCTGAATGTTAGCACATCCATGTATTCTCACACCTTAGAGTCAGGGCCCCAAGCTAAGCAGAAATCCTGTACTTGTCAGCTCTGTGTTTCATGCTGAGTTACCTCATTTCTTTGTTTGCCGCTCTATAAAATGATGGTTATATCTGTCCTAATTTTATTGACCCTGGGGAAGTAGTGAATGTGAGTAATGAAATCTAGTTCTTATCACGCTCTACTCAATAAATAAGTTTGACAAAGTTTATGCTATTTTCACAAATTGGGGCTTCTTTTTCAAATCCATTTATTTTTTTGGAAATAGAAAAAGTTCAGGGAAAATCCATAGTCAAAGAGAACCACCAACACATCTTTTGTCCCCATAAATATTCATATTTCTGTGGAGACCTTGTTTTTTGTCAAGTCATGAACACTATGCAAGTCTCCCATAGATACAGCTATTTTCTTTTCCATTTATTTAACTGAGCAAAATTCTTCTAGAAAAAAAGATACTAAGAAAAGGGAATAAAATAAAACTAGACCAAAATAAACTAAATACCCATTTTCTCTTTTCCAAGTATTTTGGCACCAGGAGACTCCTTTCATACCGGTTAAAATGAATGTTTTCAGAGGTATGAGTAAAATTCCCATTGTCACACTGGGTTAAATATCTTCATCTCAGTGTGGCATACATACATACACACTGTGACATTGGGGTGAGCCATTGATATTCTCCCAAGATTAATCTTCGTGTTAAAAGAGGCTGGAGAGCTATTATAAAAACCTTTTAAGAATCTGAGTAGATTCTAGGCAACATATTTCCTGGGGTGATTAGAAACACGGTGAGTCAGGGAGCAGAATGTAGGCCTTCGTAAGACAACAGGAGTTACATGCATCGACAAATACCACTAACAACAACTAATATGCACTCTTTTAAAAGTACCCTAGCTGGGCGGTGGTGGCGCACGCCTTTAATCCTAGCACTTGGGAGGCAGAGGCAGGTGGATTTCTGAGTTCGAGGCCAGCCTGGTCTACAGAGTGAGTTCCGGGACAGCCAGGGATACACAGAGAAACCCTGTCTCGAAAAACAAACAAACAAAAAGACAACAAGAAACTCAGAAATGTTAAAAATGCCAGAATGAAGACTGTGAAAATATAGTTGAGCAAAATAAGAAAAATAATTAAAGTTATATATAAAAAAAAAAGTACCCTAAACGGTTTCACAAATGAATAACTGAGTTTATGTAATATGACCCTGTTGTCTATTCTGTTCTGTTCTGTTCAGGGAGCAGCCATTCCAGATGAAGATAGTAACGGATAGATCCCTACCCTGCAGCAGTGAGTCATTTTGACTACAGTGGGATTCAGCTGAAGGCCATTTCATATACATCTATCTCCTAGAAAATTCCTTATCAAGGTATGATCAAGGCTAAATATGACATATTTTCTCTTTGGATCCATTCCCAGTGGATGTTCACTTTGTACTTATTAATTAATTAATTATTTTTTTGAGAAATCAGTGTGTTGTCTGGCCTATGGCAACTTCAGGATTTATCATTAGAAAGTGCCAAGGACCAGCCTCAGCTGGAAGAAGGTTCCTGAGAGAAGGGGAGTTTGAAGCACTTAAATGAATGACTTGAAGTCAATTCCTGGGTCCAAGCTGATGGCCTATGTTCTCCCCGAGACAGTTTTCCAGATTACTCTTTCTCTGTGTTCTGCTCAAAACAATTTTCTCTTGCTATTCCAAAAACTCTCTGGATAGCTCATCTCTTGCAGATCAAAAACCCAATTTTTAATTTACATATCAACTCAGTCATTACCCTAGATTCCCTTTTGATTATGCCATTAATCCCTTTTGAGCATCCCATGGCCACAACCCCTTGATTCTTAAAAAGAGACAGCAAGCACAAGTAGATAATAAGACAGCTGGGTGGAACCTGGTCCTGAAATTATCATTCCTACCATCCCTGAGCCTAGACCTAAACTCCCTTGGTCCCAAGATGACCTTGAACGCAGGAATCTATCTGCCTTAGTAAGGATAAACAAACACTTAGCTGGATGCGGTGTGCACTGCAAGCACCACTCCCTAAATCTCTTTATCTCCTTCCTTAGTATCTTTCTGATAAGCTGGCTCTTAGTGCAGCTACCTCTGTTATTTTAGATCTGCAAAGCTATTTATACAATTCATATTGCATCCTTATATTTTGCATAGTTGAGAAATTATATATTTTCTTTTTTTAAAAAGATTTATTTATTTTCTATTTATTTATTTATTTATTTATTTTATTATTATTTTTTTTTGAGACAGTGTTTCTCTGTGTAGTCCTAGCTGTCCTGGAACTCACTCTGTAGACCAGGCTGGCCTTGAACTCAGAAATTCACCTGCCTCTGCCTCCCAAGTGCTGGGATTAAAGGCTTGCGCCACTTATTATATATAAGTACACAGTAGCTGTCTTTAGACACACCAGAAGAGGCATCAGATCTCATTACAGATGGTTGTGAGCCACCATGTGGTTGCTGGGATTTGAACTCAGGACCTCTGGAAGAACAGTCAGTGCTCTTAACCCCTGAGCCATCTCTCAGCCCGAAATTATCTATTTTCTTTTCTTTTTTTTTAATTGATCTAAGTTTTATTGTATTATGATGAGAAAAGATACATGATTTCAATTTATCTGAATTTGTTAACATTTAAAAACATATTTTAAGTAAATAGAATTACATCACATTCTTGTTTCCCTTTTGTACCTCAACTCCTCCCAGAGACTCCCCCTTCAATACCTGCAATACCTTTCTTTTATTTTTTATTTTGCCATATTCTTTAAAATTTATAAAATATTGTAAAATAAAAATGAGTATTATAAAATTGTTTGATATAAAACAACAATCAATTGAACAGACTTATGTAAATGCTTGTCTACAGCAATACTGAAAATACATACATTTGTCTCAATGTAAATTTGAAATAACTCCAAATATATTAACTGTATATTTTAAAATAATACATTACTACTAGTATTTTTTTTATTGAACATAAATAGATAAAGTCTTTTTGTTTGTTTGTTTTGTTTTTAGTAGAGCTTAAAATCTTGTCTCTTACTGTGGTACAAGCCCAAAATAAGAACAATTTTTAGACATTGGATTTCATTGTAATAAGGCTGTACTTCAATGACCCTCACATCACCAAAGGATTTTACCTCCATCGTAGCTAAGCTGAGAGTTGACAGTTCTGCTGTGCCAAGGAATGAATTGTAGGCACGATTTTTTGATACAGACTTCCTGCTATGGTCAAAGCTATTTGACTTGAGTGAGTGTCTTTATTCTCAGCCCACAGAGAACAGGTTACATTCGTTTAAGAAATGGTGTATGGCCGGGCAGTGGTGGCACACGCCTTTAATCCCAGCACTTGGGAGGCAGAGGCAGGCGGATTTCTGAGTTCGAGGTCAGCCTGGTCTACAGAGTGAGTTCCAGGACAGCCAGGGCTATACAGAGAATCTCGAAAATCCAAAAAAAAAAAAAAAAAAAAAAAAAAAAAAAAAGAAATGGTGTGTGTATTAAGATGGTCTATCCATGAAGTCATTCACCAACTGTTTCAATGAACAATGGTTCTGCTTGGAGGTTGTGTGGCACAGACATTAAGTGAGGATAAGAATCTGGTTCATTGGCTGTGGTGATTTTGAAAAGCATTCATCTCAGAGAAAGAGTAACTTATAAAGTCCTCTTCTTCAAACTTGATACAAGTGCTACAAGTTCAGTCTCACTCTTTGTTGTTATCTTACAAGCTACTTCCCAAGTTAACTGTTTATGTTTCTTTTGGCTGTATAAACTTTTGAAATATATAAGCTGTTCTGAAAACCACAGTCTAATGTAAAAACATCAAATAAACAATCCTACTAATAGAGAGGCTGAGATAGGAGAAGCCTGATTTCAAGACCATTATGTGGAACCCAGCAAGACACTGTCATGTACAAACAAGCAGAAAGTGTATAGGGATTGTACAATATTGAACCTATTTCTCCAATTACCAAATTATGGAGACTACTGGATGACAGCCAACAAATTTCTAATTCCTCATATTTTTGGATTTCAATCGATTAAGATATGTTGTAATATTAATTTTCATATTAAGATATTAAGAAAAAGTAATTGTTACTTCCTGTTATTTTTGTTGATAGAGGTGGAATTAGGTTTGTGTGGGTTTGTTGAAAGATTACTTTCTTGCTTCTTCTAGAGTGTAGTTTTGCTCCTTATGTTGGTGTTTTCCATCTATTATCCTTTGTAGGACTGGATTCGTGGAAAGACATTGTGTAAATTTCATTTTGTCATGGAATATCTTGTTTTCGCCATTTATGGTAATTGAGAGTTTTGCCAAATATAGTAGCCTGGGGTGGCATTTGTGTTCTCTTAGAGTCTGTATGACATCTGCCCAGGATCTTCTAGCTTTCATAGTCTCTGGTGAGAAGTCTGGTGTAATTCTGATAGGCCTGCCTTTATATGTTACCTGACCTTTTTCCCTTACTGCTTTTAAAAGACTTTCTTTGTTTAATGGATTTGGTGTCTTGATTGTTATGTGACGGGAGGAATTTCTTTTCTGGTCCAGTCTATTTGGAGTTCTATAGGCTTCTTGTATGTTCATGGGCATCACTTTCTTTAGGTTAGGGAAGTTTTCTTCTGTAATTTTGTTGAAGATATTTACTGGCCCTTTAAGTTGGGAGTCTTCACTCTCTTCTATACCTATTATCCTTAGGTTTGGTCTTCTCATTGCATCCTGGATTTCCTGGATGTTTTGGATTAGGAGCTTTTTGCATTTTCATTTTCTTTGACTGTTGTGTCAATGTTTTCTATGATGTCTTCTGCCCCTGAGATTCTCTATTCTATCTCTTGTATTCTGTTGGTGATGCTTGTATCTATGACTCCTGATCTCTTTCCTAGGTTTTCTATCTCCAGGGTTGTCTCCCTTTGTGATTTCTTTGTTGTTTCTATTTCCATTTTTATTCTGGATGATTTTGCTCATTTCCTTCACCTGTTTGATTGTGTTTTCCTGTAGTTCTTTAAGGGATTTTTGTGTTTCCTCTTTAAGGACTTCTAGCTGTTTACCTGTGTTCTCCTGTATTTCTTTAAGGGAGTTATTTATGTCCTTCTTAAAGTCCTGTATCATCATCGTGAGAAGTGATTTTAGATCTGAATCTTGCGTTTCCAGTGTGACGGTTTGTCCAGGACTTGCTATGGTGGGGGAATTGGTTTCTGATGATGCCAAGTATCCTTGGTTTCTGTTGCTGATGTTCTTACACTTGCCTCTGGCCATCTGGTTATCTCTAGTGCTATCTGCCCTGGATAAATCTGACTGGGGTCTGTCCTTACTGTGATCCTGGTTATGTCAGAAATCCTCAGAGTCAAGCTGTCTCTGTGATCCTGTGATTCTGGGATCCTGTGATCCCGGGGCCTGTTAGAGCGCCCAGGAGTGGAGCTTCCTCTGGGTGTTGTGGGACTGGCTACAAAAATTGTGCCCAAGGTCTGCTCAGAGCACCAGACCAGACAGACTAGAAGGAACCCGTGCCACTGGGCTGGCAGAGTTCCTGCATGCCTGGGTCCCACTGGTCCCAGTTACTTCCTGTGTTGGGACCGAAATTATATATTTTCAAACTCATGTTTTCAGCATTCAGATACACAGCCTTAAGGGCTGTCCTGAAGGTCACAGTCTTCTACCATTTTTCTGAGACACACCCTGGCCTCCCAGACTCATGCTGTCTCTGGTTATCATGGAGTTATTAACCTTGGCAGAGAGGACATTTCTCCTCGAAGGAGGAGTGTGAAAATATGCACACTATTATACAAACAAGCTTTATGCCACAGCAACCATCGGCACTCATGGAGGCCCATACTCTGCTGGCTCTGTTCCAGGGACAAAAAAAAACCAAAAAACAAAAAAACCAAACCAAAACAAAACAAAAACATGTCATACTGTCCCTTATATAGCCAAGCCAGACTCAGCAGGAAAGCAATAAAGAAATGTATAATAAGTAGCATCATTTATAATTGTGCAGTGAACATGCATATCAATAGGTGATAGCTCTGGGTGACTTGTAACTGTTATATATGTTATCAAGTTTCATGAAGTAAGTATATATAATATATCTCTTTCCTTACAAGTATTTACTTAGGATTTTCTTTTCTGCAGAGGAGTCTTACATTTTACAAAGAAGCCCCTGCCTGGTGGAAGCCAGCAAATTTTTACCTTTTACAGTGGGTAGGCCAATTTAACTCTGGAATGTAGTATTTGAAAACCCTCATCTGGCATGGAGCTAGAGCTCATCCTGCAAACAGCTAGCTCCTTGGAGTTTTGACTTTTGATATTTTGAATCTTTCTCATAATGGATTTCTAATGCGAGCAGAAGAAAAGAGATAATGCTGACCTTTTATTAATTTTGCATAGACAAAACCCAAGACCTGGTGCTTTGGGGAAAAAAAAAACAAAACCCAGCATCAATGTTCAGCCAATCTGCAAGTGAGAGCCCAAATTAATAAAACTGGAGATGAAAAAAGGTTATACTAGATTCTAATGGAATCTGGGGGATTAGTAAATATTTCAAATATTCGTAGTCGAAACAAACTGGAAATTTTAGTAGAAATGGATAAACTCCTAGACATATATAGCCTAGCAAATTAAATCAAGAAGATGTAAACAAGTAAATAGATCCAAAACAAGCAACAGGATTGAACTGGTAATGAAGTCTAATAGCAAAAACTAGGGCAGAACTTGATGAATTTACTGTCGTGTCCTACCAGACCTTCCCTCAAAGAAGACCCAATGCTAACACCCGTCAAAGGGCTCCATAAAATAGAAACCCACTCTCAGCACCACCTGATACAAAGGTGTCAGGTGAGAACATAATTGTAAAAAATAGGAATAGAAGTCAAATTACCTTACTTTTCAGATAGGGTCACTTGAAATGGAAAAATCTCCTAGACAGCAAAGGCAGCCAACCCCAGAGTGAAGAGTCAGTCTACAGAATGGGAAGAAGTCTTTCCTAGGTCTCATACGACTGACCATCTGATGTTTGGATCTTTAATTTGGATCCAGTTTTAATTTGGGCATCATATATACGATATGCAGATGCAAAGGGCCTAGGAGGGGAAGGTTAGATTTAAAGGGAGAAAGGGGATAAGAGGGGATAATGCAAGTGTGTATCCTCTGGGCAGGGCCAGGGATGTTTTGGGAGGTAGGGGGATGGGCAAGGAGAAGAGTGGAATGAGAGCAGTGTGTGGGGGTGGGGAGCACTGACAATGGGAGCAAGCTGAAAGATAGCATTGCTTGAAAAAGTCTCAAAGAACCCCATTTCTGTGTGCACAACCTACCTCCAAAGACACAAGACACTGGCCCCTTCAAAGCTCCGAATTTCAGTGTTGATTGAACTAGCAGACCACACTCAGCAGTCTGGTTAGATGTCATTTGATCTTCTTTATGCCTGGGAAGTTGGCATGCGTACCTCCATCTTACAGAGGAACTACCGAGAAGACAGTCAGTGGGATTTAGGAAAGGATGGGGTTTAGGACCCTTGATGCCAAACTTCCTCCTCTTTCTACTCTGCGGGGGTTTATAAACAGTTTTTAGAAAAAAAAATTTTTTTTTCTGGAAATGAAATATTTTATGCCAAACAGGCAAACCAAGAAAAGTTGAGGTGTTCTTGGTTGTCACGTGCGTGGGAGGGGTGTGCTCAAGAACTACTCATCTCAAGACCCAACTTTTACTCTCTGTGGTAACCTGTAGGTTTGTCTTTGTGGCTTCTCAAGACTACAGTTTGCAAGCTGTTGTTGCCTCTGAGTTTCCAACACATCTCAACAAGATTGCTCAGGTGAGGGTAGGGGTGGTGATGGTGCCCAAGTACAGTTCCCAGTTTCAGGAACAGCCATAGGAAGCTGCCAACTAGCAGTCCCTTGGAGAATCAGAGCTCTGTCGTGGAAGCGCTTGGCTTCAGGGTGCCCTGGTTTAGCATGCCAGGCTGTGGAAGAAAACTGACCGCTGATAACAGCACGGATCTCTAAAAAGTACCACTCAGTCCAAGCTGTTCCTGCCAAATCCAGAGTGCTGAGGGTTGAACGGCAAAAAGCATGGTCTGCCACAAGGGCACACCCCCAAGAAGCCTTCACTTTGCAGCTGGACAAGGACAGGCACACGCGAAGAACGCTGCGTGATTCAGATGGAAGGGAACGGAGCGAGGGAGGACAAACGGTCCCATGCGCAATTCTCTCCCTTTATACAAGTGAAAGGTCTAATTTACGAATCCTGTAAACACTACCGACTGTGGAAAGATTTGGCCATATGGAAAGGTTTCCTATTGCTGTCTTGGCTGGGGGGAATATTCAGAAGTTTGGAGTAATTGTCAGAAATTAGTCACTGCGATGTTGCAGGGGGATGAGATCAGCTTCGCAGCCTGGTGTGGGGGCGGAGTTTGCCTTCAATCACAAGATGTTTCCGTGAAGGTTCCCCACCCTCCTCATTTCCTCTCTGAGGAGAAGGATTTCAGCACCTTTCTAGTAACCTAGTCTTTGTTTAGTAACTAGGAAACATCACTTTGCAGAAGCCTCTGATAACTACAGCTCTTAATTTAGGCAGGTTTTTTTCTTTCTTGCCTTCATTAAGCAGGGACTGCCCCCTTTGAGGGTTATGCCTGTGCAGGTTCCAGAATTTGTTTGTAGTTATGGATTAAAACACACAGGGGTGGTGGGCTACTGGATCCTTCTGTACCCTGGCTATGAAAACTGACAAAGGGCTCAATTCCCTGATTAAGGAACTGAGAACCAAGATTCATAGGCTTTGTAGAATAATAACCTGCAGAGGTAACGGGCCATGTTATTATTAATTTGTAGTGTATCTTTCCCAAATTTAGTGGTTGAAATTAACTATTATACTGTGAGAGTCAGATTTAGAAACAGTCTGGCAGAACTCAATGTCTCTCAGGAGGCTGCTGTCACATAGTGGCCGTGCTGATGGAACTGGATATCCAAGTTGGCTCATGTATGTGGCTGGCAATTGGCAATGGCTGTTGACTGGAGATTCAGTTGAGCTGTTGGCCAGAAGTCCATGCACATGGATTCAGAGGCACAGAAGTCCCAGGGTCACTAGGGTTCTTGCATGGGGGCAGGAGCAGGCTCCCCTACAATAAGTAACCTGAGGGAACATGGTAGAGGCTGCATAACCTGATGGTCCCAGAGCTTGTGTCTCATGGCTTCTGCTACCTTTATTTACTTGCGGCTGAGTCACTTACAGAGGCCCAGATTCAAGGAGACAAGATGTAGTCAACACATCTCGACGGGAAGAGTTTCCAGGCGCTTCTACTTTCATGGCATTTTCTCCTGAAGGATGGGTTATCCCTTCCCTCTTCCACTCATTGTGTAAGTGCTGAATTTTCCTTGGCTTTCCTCTTCTTTGTTCTGTCCCAAGGGGAAAAAAATCTCTGCAGGTTTCCCCTCTTTACCTTTAAATTCTGAATCCAAAAAAGAGAAAGAAACATATCCTAGCTGTTTACTTATGGGTTGATACGTGTGTAGTCTTGTCCTCAAGGGTTCATGACACACACAGCTCAACGAGGAACAAAACCATGTCTAAATGTATAAAATGGGTAGCACTAATGACCAAGCCGATGGGACAAACAGTGTCCCTTGCAGAATAGGAGACAGAAAGATTTCAAGTGCCAGAGGCTGGAGAAAAATGTTTTGAAAGAGTATCTTCTGGATATGACAGAATCGTAGACTCATGGACTCACCTCAACTGCGATTGGCAGCACACGACATGCTCAAGATCAAGCCAGTGAGCGTGAGAGTCTGATCAGGGAAGGGGCTCTTGAGGTCCCATCCCGGCTGAGGGATGTGATCCCTGACCGTTGGCCTGGGAAAGGAGAGACTGTTTTTGTTTGTTTGTTTGTTTGTTTTTAGCTGCTTTGAGTAAGAGTGTATGTAGATATGATCTAATTACATTGTAATTATGTACAGTCACCAAGAAAAAAATAAAATTTAAGAAAAAGAACAATTTTGGGGAAAAATTGGGAATTTCTGAGACTTGAGGAAAGACCACGGAGAAGAAAAGCTTCCTACGTCCCTTTAGGGTTGATCAGCTTGATGTTTCCGCGCTGACTCTCACACACACCTGGACGGAAGAAGAGCAACATACAGATTGATCCACAAGTTTTTACTTCCTATAGAACTCTACCTGGAAGGGAGCAGATGTTGACAGATGTTATTGGACAAGAAAAGTAAGACTCAATGTTTATAAAGCTATATACTACTTCAAATACACAAATTTCTCACCGTCTTCTCTCACGTCCATTATAGTTAGTAAACTGCAGTTAGTAAACTGCAAACAACCTAAGGAGACTAGAGAAATGACCGATGTCCAGGCTGAATGGGCAGCTAAGTGGGCATGCCTCTTTTGTTCCTCTCTGCGATGAGTAGCTATTGAGAGCCTTCCATGTGTCAGGGACACTCTAACCACAAAGGACAGACTGATACTATTAACACTGTACTAGATCAAACTTACTGAGGGTTATGGCTCTCTTATATTCAGAAATACTGGGCATGTGTAAAGAGAATTGACTTACGTCTAACCAGTGCCACATCCTGCACTATCTATCCAATATCCCATCACGCATTTTTAAGAAAAGAAGTTGATAGGAGTTAAATAATGTCAAACACAAGGTGAGGACTAAGAGGCCAACCTTGGGAGGCAGGTGTCAGCATTTACACCATCAGGGTTTCCCTGGCTCTGTGAGGTTCCATAAGCACTCAGAGGTTAGAATTTTGATCTTGGGTAGGAGTGTAAAGATTAGTGATATCAACAGTGTCCACTTCCTTGTATTTCACCCGGGGTAGCGGGGGATGGCAAATAATCACTATCCACGAGACATGAAGACAGTTTTTCTCCTGAAGACAAGGTGAACAAGGACTGCCCACAGAACAGAACTTCATATCTTGTTATCTAAAAGTTAAAATCCAGGCTGGAGAGATGGCTCAATGGTCAAGAGCACGAACTCTTCTTCCAGAGGTCCTGAGTTCAATTCCCAGGAACCACATGGTGGCTCACAACCACTGTAATGGGATCTGATGCCCTCTTCTGGTGTGTCTGAAGACAGCTACAGTGTATTCACATACATAAAATAAATAAAATCTTTCAAAAAAAAGTTAAAATCCCCAATGGATGAGGAAACTCTCTTTGATTCTTCTAATCAAACTGTGTCCTAGTTTTATAAGAATATGTCTTGACCTATTCTCACATGTACATTTTACATTGTTTGTTTTGGACTCGTGTTGCTTTCAAAACATGTATTCGAATCCCCTTTTGAACATTGGAGAGGTGGCTGGGGGAGCTGGAGTTCCCTCATGTAGAAAAGAGAAAATGTCCTACAGAGGAGTGATATTTCTGAGGTCTACTTCTCCTTAAAGAGTCATGTCTCAAAACCTCAGAGTCACTGATATTTTGGTTCAACTACTGTCTGATGAATCTAAGGTCCTTGGTCATGTGTCCACAGAGGCTGTAGGATGAGAAGTGGTGGTAGAGAGATAATCATGTGCTTGTGACAGGCCTTGGGCATCAGCTAGTCTAAGTGACAAGTCAGGAGAGTATGGGAAGAAAACGGAGTTTTGCCAATATGACCTCTTTCTACTTGGAACCTTTAATCTATGGTGATTTAAAAGGTCACAGTTTGGAAGTGTTCAAGCTTAAAAAGTTAGTTCTATATATTAAAAAAAAATGTGCCAGCCTCTAAATATAGGGGGAAAATGTAGAGGGAGGCAGTACTGGGATGAGGGCAAATCTGACCCTCACATCACCCTTTAGTACAGCAGTATTTCTGAAAGATCAGAGGAAAGTTTTTATTGATCTTGTAGCTCTGAGCTGCTTCTCTGAGTCTAATAGGAAAAACTCAGGTGTTAGGCAGTATTAAAGCAGCTTTCTTACTTTTGTGTGTGTGTGTGTGTGTGTGTGTGTGTGTGTGTGTGTGTGTGTGTTGGAAAATATTGCCCAAACGGCTGTTACCTGCATCCCAAGTGACAGGGCATCAAGAAGGGCACCTGTAGGTGTTCGGAGAAACTGTGGTGAGAGAGTCAATATCCCAGGGCTGGTGAAGCAAGGTTTGCCAGGCTGGCCTTGCGGACAAATTACTGTTGGCTTGTTTGATGAAAATTAGAATGTTGTCTTCCAGAAATTATGATACAAATTGCAGCCAGGGGTTACTGGTCCTGAGAGTCACTGAACGCCGTTTGCTGAGATGAACAATATGTGTCCTGATGAGGCTTTGGAGAGAGCCACTTCTAGGGAAAATGGTGCCAGGTTTTTCTTTCAGAGACTCCACTTGAAGGAAGGCAGGGAAGAGATCACTGGTTGTCTCTCTTCCTTCAGAAAGAGGAATCAGCGCGTATTTTCACTTGAGTCGAGCAATGAATAATTGGATAGAACTTCGGTCTTCCTAAGACCAACTACTATCTAGTGGAAGGCTCAAGGCAACATGGCTGAATTTGATCTTCTACCACCAGGACTGATTTGTTATCAGGAGAATAAATAGCTATGTCTCCCAGCTCCCTAGACTACTTTATGCAAGTAAAAATGACATTAAAAATTCAAACTTGGGGATCCCACAAAGCAATGAAAATGGGCAGGGGCTGCAGACATCACTGGAATGCATCTTACCAACAATAGGGCAGGCACACAAGAAAGCACCTATCCTACATAAGCTCCCTTAATGCTCAGAATACAAAAATGCATCAGCAAAGGGTTTATTGGAACACATAGTTTGAAGTACACAGTTCGTCATGACCCAGAAGACATGGCAGTGCTGAAGTCCCAGCCAAGACACCAACACGAAGTATCAAGAACATTTTTATTATTTTATTTTATTTTTTGCGAGTGTGTGTGTGTGTGTGTGTGTGTGCGCGCGCACAAGTTACATGTGTGTGGTGACCAGCAGACAGCTTACAGGAATCAGTTCTCTCACTCACAATATGGGTCAAGGAAGACAGAACTCAGGTCTGCATGCTTGGAGGAAAGTGCCTTTACCCACTGAGCCATCTCAGCAGCCCATAGCAAAATGGCATGCTTTCACTTTGGTTTTTTTGATCATTTGTTTGTTTGTTTGTTTTATTGAGTCTAGGACCCTAACCTATGGACTAGTGACACAGTATTTATGATCTTTCTACTTTAAACAACCTCACAGACATAGTGATTTGTTTCCTAGGTGACCCTAAGTCTGGTCAACTTGACAATGCAACTTAGCCCGCACATCACTCTGTTGATTGTTCATTGCATCAGTCCACATACGCATGTATCTAAATCAACACCAAGCTGTTTTGTTACTGTATAATTTTGAATTGGGTTTTGTGATACTTCAAACATTGCTCCCTCTCTCCTCTCCTCTCTCTCTCTCCTTTTTTTAATGTAGGATTGTTTGAGCAGCTTAAGGTCTTTTGCGCTTTGTGTAAATGTTCGGATTGTTTCTTCTGTCCCTGGGAAGAACGTCATAGGTATTTTGATGATGATGAGATGATTACACCAAATCTGCAGATCACTGGAGATGAGACACCGTACGGTCTTTTACAATAGCAAACCTGCTGTTCCAGGACCGTAGGAAATCTCTCCATCTTTTGGTTTCTTTTTTCAGTTTCTTTGTTCAGTGTTTTGTGGTGGTTTCGTAGAGATCTGTCACTTGCCTTGGTTCTGTGCATTCCTACACATCCTTTTCTTTTTGAGGATGTCATTAATGAGACTGTTTTTGTTTTGGAGGGTTGTTATTGGTATAGAAGGGAGCCTCTGAGGTTGGTATGTTGGCTTTGTCTACTGCCTATTAGCTCTAAAAGTCTTTTATGCAGTTTGTTTTAGTCTTACAAGTGGAACTCAGGGCCTCATGAATGCAGGCAAATATAACTTAACTTCTTCCCTCCTATTGGCATACTTTTAATTTGGTCTCATTATTCTGGCTAAAACTTCAAGTACTCTAGTGAATGATACTGCTGACCAAGGACATTCTGTCTCATTCCTGAATTTAGAAGAAATACGTTCATTCACACTACCACCCACCTACCACCCCAATTCAGTATGGTATTGGCTGTGGGCTTTTCAAATACAGCCTTTATTATGTT